>PVKW010003046.1:0-108598 GCA_004027895.1 Orientallactaga bullata
TTTATGTAGCCGACTCTAACATGATGTAGGTCAGGTATCTATTTTCAGATGGCCTTCATCCTTTCTATCATCACTCTTGTGTTACTCATTTCAAAGTGAGCTCTTCCAAATCAGTATGTTTGGTTGGTTTTCTGGCCACTCCCAAAATTTGGTTATGAAATTCTCTACTTTCCCATTGATTATGCATTATCATGCCTCACACCACACATGGTCTACTCTGTGCACTGGAAATCATTGTTTGATTTTTAGTTTTTCTATGAAATCTTTTCTAAGAATATTTTATTTATTTATTTAGAGAGAGACACAGAGAGAGAGCGAGGGAGAGAGAATGGGCACACTAGGGCCTCCAGATGCTGCATAAGAACTCCATATGAATGCACTACCTTGTGCATCTGGCTTTAAAGGGTACTGGGGAATTGAACCTGAGTCCTTAGGCTTCACAGGCAAGTGCCTTAACTGCTAAGCCATCTCTCCGTGCTCTATGAAATCTTTAGGAGAGAGTGCTCAATTCATCATCTCTTCAATTTTATAGCTTACTCATGGTTTTGTTCTCTTAATCTTTCCCTTCTCTTTATCTCTTCTTCTAATCTCTTATTGAACCCTTGGCATGTGCTTTGTTTGGAGAGTCATATCTTAGGAAATGCTTTGTGAGCCTGTGTTGATGGCCTCCCATGGAAATGTTACATGACAGAAAAGGATGGCATTTGTGTATTCTGTCATGTGGGGAGAAGAGTGAGTTTCACATGATTGCACAACAGAAATTAAAGGGTATTTTCTAATTTTTAAGATGTCAGGGAAAAAAATCTGGGCTAAATGAGTAGGTCAGAGTTGAGAGGTGTCCTGTTACCTGAGCATTAAGGCAGCTGACTAATCAATTTCACATAGCACTGGCAGCTCACATTTCCAGATCATTGGTCTTAAAATTACATGGTGTAACTCAGGATAATTCATAGCCTGCCTGTGGTTACTTTGTGTTTATATTTTTCAGAGAGTATGTGTTGAATAGCTCTAAAATTCAGTCGATTTTGCTGTGTTTCTTATATGCTAATTTGTTCTCTTTTTTTTTTGTCTTGGTTATTTTGCAGTAGAGAATTTGCTCTGACTTTATAGCATTCCATAACAGGCAGCATAGATTTGAGATCTCATTTGAAATTGAAAGAACTATGCAAATTTAAAATAATGAAGAGGTATTAAGTATATTCACTTCCATCTTGCTATTCCATATGGGAAAAAAATCAGTCTACATTATGTCTACCCACTCATGATACTTTTGTGTATAGCATAATTCATCTCAGCATGAATTGTTTTGGAAAAGAGAACATTTGTTTACATGTACATAAATAGCTCATTAGTCAATTTGATAAAATTATCATTGCAGGTTTTAGGATAATGTATTCTTTGGGGAAACTAGATTCTGTCAGTAAAAAATTTTAGAATCATAAACAATAAATAATTTGAAATATTTACAGTAAAGTTACTCTGTTTAAAAATATTTCATTTTCTTTAACCTCTTAGCTATGCCAGTGACTAAATAATTTTTCGCTAAAAGCTATGGTTTCTTCTTCCTTGTCTAAATTTTCTACATGTTTATATAATTGGCTTTGCACTATAGATATAATTCTGGTTGTTTTTTTAATTTGACAAGCTGTATCTATGCTGTCTGATGTACTTCCAGTTTCTTGGGCTTAACTGCTAAATAAAAGAACCTAATAAATTTCTATTATATACTGTCACTGTATTTCTCTAGTAGTGGGAAATATTTTGTCTTCTATTTTCTTCTTCATTAAATGAAAATTTTATAATTAATCTATAGATGCTTCTGTCCAAGTTTATACTCAACAGTGACTATGCACATACTGAATTTCATTCAGTTTTGCCAGTTACATCTCTAGAGTGGTTGTCTGTCTTATGCTTCCACAGCAGTGCATAAAAAAACCTGTTTTGTCACATTCTTGCCAACATTGGATATTATCCAATTATTAAAACATTTGCCAGTACTACAAAGGTGTTTTAATCTCTTTAATTTTCACTCATATTTTACTAATATGGTCAAACATCTTCATATACTTGTTACTTATTTTGATTTGCCTTCTGTGCATTGTTTATATTATTTATATGTTTTGCATTGAAGTTAAAATCTTTTTCTTTTATTAGCAAACATTCCTTAAAATATCTTTTCAAGGCTTTGACACTGCAAATATATTCTCCCACTCTTTTGTTCAGTTATCATCTTTGTTGCACTGTTTGTTAAATAGAAATCCTTAACTGTGATACAGTCTAATATATAATTTGTAGCTCATTTTTTGGAATTTTGCTTTAAAACTTTCATGCTTCAGGTTCAGAGATAGTTTAAGTATTATTCTATTTATATTTTTAACCACCTAGAAAGTTTCTGCATATGTACATTGAGTGAAGATCTCCATATATAACTAATTTGTGAATATTCTGGAGAAAATGCTAGAATATTTCACTGGAAATTAATTACATGAGACATTAAATGAATAAGAGAAGAAAATAATTCCATGATCAAATATGTTTGGGATAATTCTAGCTAAAATAATGGCAAACAGATTACTTTTTTACAATGTTTTAAGAGATTTTAATATTCTTATGTACATTTTTAATATTCAGAATGAGTCCATAGCAGAATCGGTGAATTACCAGATCCCATGGGCCTATGTCCAGTTTTATAGAGCCCTCAAGCTAAGAATGTTCATTACTTAAAAAAGTCATTGAAAGAGATGAAGGAGACAATATAGCAATGACCATATATAACCACAAAATCTACAGTATTTACTATCTGGCCCTTTACGAAGTGGCCGAAATACATTGATACAGAAGCTTTCAGTAGAGGAAAGTTCCATGGGTTCATGTTCTATAGCACATGCCAGGAAGCTGGCCTGGGCCAGATGTGCACAGCATTAACCAAAGTATAAATGTGGTAATTTTCAATTAGTTTTAAAACTGTAGAGAATGAAATTATTTAAAAATTAGCTTATGTTCTCAGTTATTTTGTCTAATATTCTACCCAGTGTTAATACAATTGCAAAACCAGCTGACCTTTCTTTTTATTTATATAACTTTATATAACTTTAGAAGGGAAAGACCTTTGTAAACAGCCCTATATACAGCCTTTCTTTCTCTGTGGCCACCCTGTCATCTACACCTCCACTTCAGGGTATTTATGCTCCTACTTCAAACCTCTTCCTATGAGCTCTAAATTCCATTTTAATATTTCCATTGCATCAGAGTTGCTGAATAGACTGCCAACCTTGTATTTAAACAGCTGTCTTTTATATTGCTTTTCCCCCTGAAACGATTTCTTAAAGGATCTATCTATGATCATTTTGTTTCTATATAATTTTCAATGTACTCTGAAACTGACAGATTTATAAATACTCAGTATTTCAATTCCAATAGACAGAACATAATTATGAAATAAGGTAACATAGTTGAGTAGTGTATAATGTGCAAAACATTGCAAAATGTGTATTTTTTTATATAACCCGTGTATTTGACTAAATATTTGGGATCCTTTTCAATTTATAGATTGAAATCCTAACCACTGAGGTATTAAAGGTGGAAGTTTTGGGGGTAGGTGATTAGGTCATGAGGGGGCAACCCTCAGGCATGGGATGAATGTCCCCATTAAAGAGGCTTTAAGGAGCTCTTGCTCTTTCCCTACCATATGGAGATATAAGAAAACATTACTCTGTAGCTGGGAAGAGGGACACTACCAGTACCTGAGTATGATGACACTCTGGTCTTCAACTTTCAGCTACACAAACTGTTTTTTTGTTTGTAAGCCACACGATCTACAATCCTTTGTTGCAGCAGCCTGAATAAAGAGATACCATATGACAGTTTCAGAGTACATTGAAAGAACTCTGGGGAAAAATATGGAGAACTTAAGACTGTTTTCCCCAGATTGCAGCCAAACTCATTAGATAATTAAAAAGAAGTAAGTGTTTGTGTGGGGAGTACTTTGAATGTGGGCTAGACATAATGACTCATTTGTAAGGAATAGAATAAGAAAAAAATTTTATACTGAAAAGACCTAGCAAACATTATCTCAGGTGGGTGACTCAGATTACAATCACCATGGATGTTATGTGACTGATTTGATGTGGTGAGGAACACATGTGACTTCTGTGGTATTCTTCCCTAAAACCTGAAAAGTAGTCTTATCATAAGGAAAGCATCATACAGACCTGGTTACAGTAGCTGTGACAAGTTACCCACAAGAAGCAACTTAAAGGAAAAATATTTATTTCTGTTTACAGTTCAAGGGTGCACAATCTATTATGGCAAGGGAGGCATAGCAGCAGGAGCATGAAGCAGATGTTGATGTTCAATCCACAGTCAGGAAACTGAGAGCAATGAATGCTAATGCTCAGATAGCTTTCTTCTTTTTTTCAGCCTGGGATCACAGCCCATAGTATAGTACCACCCACAGTGTGGGTGGGTTTCCACCTCAACCTCATCTAGAAATACCCTGACAGACCTGCCCAGAGGTTTGTCTCCTTGGTGATTCTATATTTCATCAAGTTGACAGTAGAGATTAACATCACATCCAAATTAGAAGGTATACTACAAAATATCTGACTGATGTTTTGGAAAATTGTGAAGCTCATGAAAAAAACAAAGAAACACTAAAACATACTCACTGGTAGAAAAGATAACACCAAAGAAATACAAGTAAATGCAACACAGCATTCAAGATCCAGGAGTCAAATTAATAAATTGGAAACTAAGAAGACAATTTTAAAAATTGATGAAACAAAGAGCTGGTTCTTTGAAAAAAATTAACAAGGTTGATAAACCCTATGGACCCAACAGACATCTACAGTACATTCTACCCCAAATCCACATGTTACACATTGTTCTCAGCATACCATGGAACCTTCTCTAAAATAGATCACATATTGGGCCACAAAGTCTGCCTCCATATTTTCAGGAAAATAGATATAATTTCCTGCATGATATCAGACCACAATGCTGTAATGCTAGAAATTAACAACAAAAGGGCCACCAGGAATCCCTTCAGCTCCTGAAAACTGAACCACATACTTTTAAACAATAAATGGGTTGTGGATGAAATAAAAAATGAAATTGCAAAATTTCTAGAATTGAAAGACAACAGGAACACATCATACCAAAACTTATGACACAATGAAGGCAGTCCTTAGAGGGAAAAAAAATCATAGCACTAAAAGCAAAAACAGAGAGATCCCAAATCAATAACCTAACCATCCACCTAATGGCATTGGAAAAACAAGAAGAAGCCAACCCCAAAACTCCAGATGGAAACAAATAATTAAGATCAGAGTAGAAATTAATGAATTGGAAACTAAGAAGACAATCAAGAAAATTAATGAAACAAAGAGCTGGTTCTTTGAAAAAATTAACAAGGTTGATAAAACCTGGCCAATTTGATCAAGAGAAAAAAAGAGATACTTCAAATTAACAAAATTAGAAATGAAAAGGGAGAGATCACAACAGACACAAATAAAATTGGGAGAATCATAAGGACTTATTTCAAAAACCTCTACTCCACAAAACAGGAGAATATGGAGGAAATGGATGAATTCCTGGACATATACCACCTACCAAAGCTAAGCCCAGAGCAGATTAATCTCCTAAGCAAACCTATCACACCAACTGAGATTGAAAAGGTAATCAAACACCTCCCCAAGAAGAAGAGTCCAGGACCAGATGGTTTTTCAGATGAAGTCTATCAAACCTTCATGGAAGAACTGAAACCAATTTTTCTCAAAGTGTGCCACACAATTGGAGAACAGGGAAAGATCCCCAACTCCTTCTATGAATCTAGCATCACCCTAATTCCAAAACCAGGCACAGATGCCACAAGAAAAGAAAATTATAGGCCTATTTCCCTGAACATAGATGCAAAGATCCTGAACAAAATCCTGGCAAACCAAATTCAGCAGCACATCAAAAGCATTCTCCACCTTGATCAAGTAGGCTTCATCCCTGGAATGCAGGGGTGGTTCAACATACGGAAATCTGTCAATGTAATACACCACATAAATAAGCTTAAACACAAAAACCACATGATCATTTTAATAGATGCACAAAAGGCCTTTGACAAAATACAACATCACTTCATGATCAAAACTTTGAAGAGAATAGGCATGGATGGTTTATATCTCAACATAATAAAGGCTATATATGAAGCTCCTAAAGCCCAAATAAAGTTAACAGGGAGAGATTAAGGAATTTCCACTGAGATCAGGAACAAGACAGGGGTGTCCACTCTCTCCTCTGCTCTTCAACATAGTACTTGAGGTCCTAGCTCAAGCAATATGACAGGAAAAAGAAGAAAAAGGGATACAAATTGGAAAGGAAGAAGTTAAATTACCCCTATTTGTAGAAGACATGATTCTATACATAAGTGACTGGAGAACCTCCATCTCAAAACTCTTAAAGGTGATTAAGTCCTTCAGCAAAGTAGCAGGATACAAGATCAATGCACAAAAATCAGTAGCCTTTCTATATGCAAAAGACCAAGATACAGAGACAGAAATAAGCAACATTGTCCCATTTTCACTAGCAACAAAAAAAAAATAAAACACCTTGGAATAACATTAACCAAGGAACTGAAAGACCTATACAATGAAAACACTCAAGAAAGAAATTGAGGAGGACTTGAGAAAATGGAAAGACCTTCCACCTTCCTGGATAGGTAGAATTAACATTGTGAAAATGGCAATCTTACCAAAGGCATTATACAGATTTAACATAATACCAATAAAAATCCCAACTTCTTTATTCACAGAGATAGAAAAAATAATCTTAAAATTCATATAGAATGGCAGAAGGCTTTGGATATCCAAGCATATCCTCAGCAAAAGAAACTCCTCTGGAGGCATCACCATACCTGATCTAAAGCTATACTACAAAGCCATTGTAATAAAAGTAACATGGTACTGGCATAAAAACAGGAATATAGACCAATGAAACAAAATAGGGGACCCAGACTTTGGGTCAAGTAACTACAGCTACTTGATATTTGACAAAGGCCCTACAAATGTAGACTGGAAAAGAGACAGCATCTTCAACAAATGGTGCTGGACAGCCATATAACCATATGCAGGAAAATGAAACTCAATCCACACATCTTGCCATGTACAAAAATCAAGTTCAAATAGATCAAAGATCTCAATATAAGACTGGAAAAGCTGATACTACTGGAAGGAAAAGTAGGAGGCTCTTTCCATGATATAGGAGTGGGAAAAGACTTCCTAAACAAATCCCCGGTATCTCAGGAAATTAATCACTCAACCATTAGGATCTCATGAAGCTGAAAAGTTTTTTCACATACAAATATACAATAACCAGAGCCTACAGATTGCCCACAGAATGGCAGAAAATTTTTACCAGCTATACAACTGACAGAAGCTTTATTTCTAGAATCTACAAAGAACTCAAAAATCTAAACAATAAAAAGTCAAACAACCCACTCACAAAATGGGGCAGTACAGGGAATTCTCAGAGGAAGAAATACAAATGGCAAACACACACTTAAGAAAATGTTTAACATCCCTAACCATTAGGGAAATGCAAATTCAAACAACTATGAGATTCCACCTTACCCTGGTAAGGATAGCTAACATTACAAAAACTAATGAAAACAAATGCTGGTGAGGCTGTGGAGAAATAGGAACCTGACACCAGCACAAGGCTGAAGGAGATAGACACAGAGAACACTCAACTCCTACTAAACCAGATATCCAGAGACACAGAGGCTCCCAAGACCTCATCACTGAAGTAGAAGTAAAATGAACCCAACATGGCTCAGGGAAATTCATGGAAGAGGGATTGGTAGAGCCACAATTTGGGTCATTTTGCACAAATACATTGCCTCTTCCCCATAATTGATGTCTACCCCCTCAATGGACGACCCACATTCCCCAATGAGGAGGTACCTTCAGAAGGTTGAGGAAGGCACCAACATGAATGCAAAATTAAAATTAAAAAGTTAAAAAAAAAGAAGTAGAGAGATTAGGCAGGGAGCAAAACCCAGGTTATACCCTTCAAAGGCACACTCTTATTCATTTGTTAGTTTCTACCACCTTCCACACTATTGCAACCATTTGGAATTAACATATAATAAAATGTTTGCCATCATTTTTTAGGTGACTTTGCCTGTGTATATATTGGAACATTGTAAATATGTGATTAGTGTAATTTGCTAGTTCAGAACTGAAGTAGTTAATTGACAATTTATCAAGTACATTCATTTTTACATGAAATTAACATATGTATTTGCAAGTGCTTTTCTGTAGTATTATTGATCCTATAGGCTTTAGGATGCATATCAAGGTCACCAAGAATGAGAAATGGTGATACCCAGATAGCTGAAGTCAGATTAATCTGAGGCCCTACATGATGGAGGACTTCAGTGTTGATCGATATTTTAACATTTTCTCATTTGTTCAATAAATATATTTGTGCTTCTATATTCTTAGACACCAACAATACAGTAGTAAATATAATCATTAAAATCCCTTCTTGTGGAACTTCAACATATACATCATTTTATATTAATTAGATAAATGTTTTTGAATGTTAAAATGAAGTGTTGAACAGTAAATGTCTGGATGGGTGCTTTCACTACAATTTTCATGAAGATACCTCTGAGGAAGTGAGATTTAATTTGAAATCTAAGTGAAAAGAAGGCTGCAAGCCATACAAAAGTCAATAGGATGAACATTCTAAGCAGAGTAAGCTGAGTGCAAAGGTGGGAATGGAAGAGGCTAGTGTGGCTGGAGAGAAGGAAGGAGGTAGATGAAACACTGGTATAGCATTGTGGAAGATTTCAGGAAATGTTCTAGTAATGGAGTCAATACTATTAAGCTGGGGATAGTGTACTAGTTACTTTTCTCCTTGTTGACATCTTACAAGAAGCAATTTAAGAGAGAAAGGGTTTATCTTGGATAAGAGTTTGAGGGGATCAGGTCTGTCATAGTAGGGAAGGAATGACAGCAATAGGAGACAGCTAGTCACATTGCATCTGCAATCAGAAAGCAGAGAGAAATAAATGCTAATATTCATCTTGTTCGCTGCTTGTGTGTATGCACCATGGCATGCAGATGAGAGTCAGAGGACCACCATGGGTACTGGTCTTCACCTTCCACTTTATTTGAGGAAATGTATCTCTTTGTTCACTGCTGCATTTGCTAGATTAGCTGGCCTGGGTGGTTCCCAGGATTCTCTTGTCTTTGTCTCCCATCTAACCATAGGCATGCTGGGACTACAAACATGTGCAACCATGTCCAATTTCAAGTGTGTTCTAGGCATCCAAACTTAGGTCATCATGCTTATATAAGTGCTTTTATCCACTGCGATATTTTCCCAGCCAACTCTCTTCTTTTTTGTCAATTCAGGACACCTGCCCATAGAGTAGTACCACCTATAGTTATGGTGGGTGTTCTTACTTCAATTAACCTAATCTAGAAACTCCCTCAACAACATGCCCAGAGACTTTCTCTTAGGTAGTTCTGGATCCAATCAAGTTGATAACCAATATTAACTATTACAAGGTGCAAGTACAGAAGAGGAAGAAGCAAGGGAAATCCTAGGTTCTATTTGAATATTGATCTAAGATGCATTGGTCAAGAGCATGCTTCTTGTAGATTGTCAAAACAAGATGTCCATTTTTTTTTTTTTTTTTTGGTTTTTCGAGGTAGGGTCTCACTCTGGCCCAGGCTGACCTGGAATTAACTAAGTAGTCTCAGGGTGGCCTTGAACTCATGGCGATCCTCCTACCTCTGCCTCCCGAGTACTGGGATTAAAGGCGTGTGCCACCACGCCCGGC
The DNA here is from genome assembly GCA_004027895.1 of Orientallactaga bullata. NCBI lineage: Eukaryota > Metazoa > Chordata > Mammalia > Rodentia > Dipodidae > Orientallactaga > Orientallactaga bullata. The sequence goes on from PVKW010003046.1 coordinate 9,842, forward strand.
AAGATGTCCATTTTTGCCTTATGAAATTTGACATCTTTACTTGAAAAGTAAACAGAACTGTCAAATAAGCAGTTGTATATAAGGGGAAAGTAAGTATTGGCTATATAGACTACATATAAAATAACTAGATACAGCTCTAGTTGTGGGTCTTAGAGATAATAGATACAGATGAGAGAGAATCAGATATCATGTGACTAGATAATTAAGGTGAAGACACAAAGGCAAGTCAGTTAGTTACAAAGGGTATAAATAATGTAGAGAAGGAAGTTCAAGATGGACTTCCAAGCCATGCCTACATTAAAGGTTTCAAAGAAGATCAGAAACCATAAAGCAACATTATATTGCCTTGTGAGATAAACAGAAAATCAGGAGATAGAGTCACAGAAGCTGACAAAAAGAAACCAGCTTACATTCTAGAAGAGTGGTAAATTATTTCCAGTGATGATAAGATTAAAGGCCATTGGTATCTTTGTTCAGAGCAGTCTCAACTAGGAGAAAGGGAATTGCAATTTAATTGGATTTTGGAGAATGAGTACACTAGAAATAGAGACAGAGCCATAGGCAAGTCTTGTGAGAATTTTGCTGCCAAGGGGAGCAGTCTGGAAGGAAGGGTCAAGCATGTCTGCATGTTTATCTGAAGCTGGATGCTGATCCAGGGAAGAAGAAGAATTGATCATTAATTTATCCCTTTGCCTTGCTCCTTAAAGTGGAGTCTTCTAAAAAATGATTCAATTTTCTGGCCACTTTCTTTTCAACTAGTTTAAATACTATGAGGTATGACTCATGTCTGGTTCATTCTTTCACTTAAAAATAAAGCTTTGTTCTCAGGTTTCCAGAGGCAGGGGCTCCAGGACTCCCTTTATCTATGTATTCACAGTCACTTAGCACAGTGCTTTCAGCCATGGAATTGAACAACTATGTCTATAGTGAATATGCAGATATATGAATAAGTGAACCTTAATCTGCTGTTTGGTGTATGTGTATGTTATGTATGCACTTGTGTTCAGATGTGTACATTCCTTGTGCATGCAGGCAGAGGCCATAGGATGATGTCAGGTGCTCTCCTCTATTGCTTTCCCGACTCATTTCTCTTAGACAGAGACTGTCACTGAACCTTAACTGTGCCACTTTTTCAGTTAGACTGGCTGACCAGTGAGCCCTAGTAGTTCAGTTTTCCTCAGTGCTGGGTTACAAGCACATGTAGCCATGCCCAGATTTTTACATGGGTACTGCATAATTAAACTTAGATCCTCATGCTTGCACAGTAATAACTAGCCCACTGAACTATCTTTTGATCCTTGATTATGGGTTACCTTTAACTTATAGGTTACATTTTTTAAAACTGTTATAAAGAACTCTGATGTTTATTACATCCTTTATCAGTACTAGAGAGAGATTGGGATCAAAATAATTTTACCTACTTTAGAGATATAGAAACAGAAGTACAAATTTTATGATTTACTCAGGTCCACCCAGCTCACTGGTTCAGAACAAAAATGACTTCAAATTTCCTGACTTTCCATTAAATTAATTAGTACTTAAGTCCTCAGTTTAATTTGAGCTTTTCACCACATCCTGTGACTCATAGACCCTACTGTTGTTCTTATTTCACTTGTTTTGTGTCTGCATAAGACAAAACAAATCTGTATTTCTCAAGGCAGGACATAGTTCATTGAAGATTCTGTGAAGTTTTAACCTTTTCCAAGACTAGAGGCAGATGGACCATAATAAGGCTGCTTGGAGTGAATTTCAGATTGAATGTGACAAAGAACATTAGTGGAAAGCTGGACTATTGAGTGGCATTTACGGTTTGGGATAGGAAGCTTTTTATAGAAGCTACAGCAGGCTGGCAGGAGTGACACATCACTGTTTACCAAATTGTAGAAGATGTTCTATTATGAAAGGTGAGACAAATTCTCCTCCTCAGAAAAACTGTTGAAATTGTGTTCTTCTTAAAAGTGTGTTTCCTGGGAAATGTTGGCCTCACTAACATGTACTTGTGACCACCTCATGAAACACTCTTGACAGCCAGAGGACATGTTCTCCAACTAACAGTGGCACAACAAATAAGGATAAACATATGACTTAAATCATTAGTACCATGTATTTCCTGACCCACATGTCAAGGATATCAGACATGTGCAGAGTACTTGGCTCGGCTGCCATATGTGCATAGAAAACTCAACAGATTAATTAAAAGTATCAAAAATATGAATATGGGCTTTACTGTTGCATTATATCAGCTCTTAATGGGAAATGTGGCTTTATTGTTTAAACTTTAAACTTAACATCATAATATATGATAAACTTATACATTTGAATTATCAGGAGTTGACAATAAATTGAAGATACTGTCTTATAGTGTTTTAGAAAAATACATATACATTCTTGGCTATATTTTTATACCTAATCATAAGGCAGTTTAATGGAAAAACCATTATTGTCTTAATTGATTCCTTTTGTCTTTTCTTCTTTCCTTTCCCCTTTCCCCCATGTATCCCTTCTTTCTGTCTGAGCATATATTCTGTTATAACCCCATCTACATATTGGGGATACAACCATGAAGAAGGCAGACATGGTCCTTGACCTCACAGAAATAACAGTTAAGGTGAGGGATGGAGGGGGATGGGATGATTTGGAGACTGTGGGTATATCTAAGATATATGTAGCAAGGAGGTGGGAGAGAGGGTGCACAAGGAGCATCTTCCAAGGAAGAACTAGATGAATGATAGCCTATGTAGATGGCGATGATGAAGAACAAACAGGTTTGAGTTAAATTCAAGTGAAACAGCTCAGTGAAATTATCATAAACTGGTCTGTCTCTCTTCCCTTCTACCACTCAATAGATAATACCTGGATCCCCACAAGAAAATGATCACCTTAGTGGTCTTATAGAGAGCTTTTCCTCATCTAATTGCAATGAGCATTCTAGCCACACCCTCTCAGGAGCCATATGGCAATCCACTTTGACATCTAATAGTAGAGCATCTGGAGGCTTGCCTTTTCCTTATTGCATGCTATACTGTGAGCCTCCTGAGAGTGAAAGCAATATTTTATTTATTTTGTTTCTGTATAATATAGGGCCTGGCACTAAGGAGGAAACAACAGTAACTTGTTGACATGAATTTTGAGATAGCATCTTGAAGCCTGGCTATAATGGATATGTGTGTACCTGCCTAGTCTTCATGGATTTTCTGTGAGCTGAGTGTTTTCCCGAGTGTGGCTTCTTTTGGACAATAGGCTATGCCTGTCTTGCCTATCACTCTGTCTCTAGGCCTTGGGCACAGTGAAGTTTCAAAAATAGCCGTTTTTTGAAAAGAGAAGTACAAAGTTACTCCAGATTTCTGAACTAAACAGCAGCAGCAACAACAGCAAAAATCCTACTATTGAGACCACTAGCGGGTCATCCAGATTTGATTGTTACTAAACCCTAAGTTAATTTCCACAGATGACCAAAATTTGATTGATTTGACACTTGCTAATTGGACTTGAAAGGATTGTGATTTTCCTCATTGTTTTGCATCAGTGCTCCAAGGAGCCTTTGTGAAGGGTGGGACAGATCATAGAAGCCATGGGCATGCCAATTAGATGAGGTTCCAATCTTTTATTTTTATTCAGGGTTACTCAATTTTATTTGTTTCCTTATAAGTCTATAACATTTCCTTTGAAGGACAAGTTCCTTGAGTTAAAAGCAAAAAGGGAAAAATTCAAAAGCCACTGCCACTTAAACCTAGAACTGCTCTCACATAATGTTCTTCCCTGAGATTATTGGCATTTTGATAGCTCTGGGAAGGAGCAGTCTGGTCTCACAGAATGTACCTTTACCAGTTCCAACAAAAGCTATGGATGCATTTTCAAACCACTTAACATTTTTATCATGCATTATTCTTTTTCTAAAGACTTGTCTGTAGTTGTCAACCAAACTGTTAACTCTCTGAAAGCAGTAAACAGTTTCTTTATTGGATTTAGCATAAGAAAATTATTCTGAATGAAGATAAGGATGAATGGGTAGATGGATGAATGAATGGTGGGTGGCTTCCCTATTAGAACAGTAGCATGATATAATACTAAGACTGGAACTTGATAATTGTGCTCCCATCTTAGCAAGTCTGTTTTTATAAGAATATAACTAAATTAATTTTGTATCAAATTATATTAAAATAACTTTTAAAATAAGGCATGTTTGACAAGTTAAGGATAACGATTCACTGTTTCTGGGGAGTAGAGGGTTACATGACTAAAATTAATTATAATAGTATATGTTACAATTATAGTGTAAATTATAAGATGAAACTAGTCCAGAAAAGGAATTTAATAATATCAATTGGTTCAAATCTTGGGCCAATATTTTGGGGGGACCAAACTATTATTCATTGTGCAAGGAAAGTAAGCCAAAGTTTGATGGAATGCAAACTGTGTTTGATTTCTGCAACATTCAGGAAAATGTTGGCCAAAGGAGACATTGAAAAACAAAGCAAGTTTGAAAACAAAAACCAAACATAATTGTAAAAATAAATAAATACTAAAGGTTTATGTCCCCCATTTATTGTCATGATGGGTAATATATGAAGGAATAAATTTGGTAGAAGCTAAAAAATTGCTTCTCCTGGTTTGGTGCTGAAAGAGGTTAGGAATAAGCTTCCAAATCAAGAGAGACAGGACATGTACACAGAACAAAGAAATTACTAAAAGCTACGAGAAAGGAGTGTTCAAATGGTATGGAAATTCAGAAAGAGGGTATAATATTTTCCTAGATATTGATGATTACTTGTGCCTTCCTTAAGTTTCAAATTTAAAAAAATTAATATTTTCAGAATCACTGTTAGCATAAGCAAAACAAAACAAAACAAAACAGCATTTCTGGGAAAACTACGCATTCCCCAAGAAGGAAGCCTTACTCCAGCTCAAGCCTCTCCTTGTTTGTAGTGGTCAACTCCACTTTATTTTTATCTGGGGTTTGAGGCACTTGAACTGGCTTAGCTGTCTCTGTTTCTGGGCCAGAGCTGAATCATCAAACTGAGTGACCTCAACAAGCCATGTGTTTTGTATCAAAATTGTATGTGTGTGCGCTTAACAAATGAAAAGAAAGACTCCAAGGCCCTGCATTTTTTTTTTTATTCCAACATCTACCAGTGTTTTTCTGTAATGCTGTGAAAACAAAGTGTTCCTAATATATTTAACTGTGACATTTTTGTAATATAATATATTAATATAACCTAGAGGCAGACAGTGCTGTAGTTACTATCTAGCCCACTGCCCTCTTGCAGTGTATTTAATACACCATTTTTCAAAAAAACAAAACAAAAGCAGAAAAGATTTAGCATAGGATTGGTATGTATTCCTCTCTTAAAAACAACTGCTTGGGCTGGGATGGCTTAGCCATTAAGGTGCTTGCCTGCAAAGCCTAAGGTCCCAGGTTCAATACCCCAGAACCCATGTAAGGCAGATTCACAAAGTAGCACATGCATCTGGAGTTTCGTTTGTAGTGGCTAAAGGCCCTGGCATACCAGTTCTTACTCTACCTGCCTCTCTCTGTCTCTCTCTCTTCAAATAAATAAAAATTAAAAGAAAAACCACTGCTCATCAGGTAAATATTTTTAAAATATGAATGTGTTAGTTCACTTTGCTTTAGAGTAAAATATATGATATGAATATATACAATCCCATACTAACCTAAAATACAACTTTATTTTTTATGCATCTCCCTCTATGAATTTTTATATTCAAATCCTTACTGTCTACCTATTCCTAGCACATCTGAGTTCTGCCTTCTCCGTAACACTGAAATTTTAAAATTACTCTTAGGAAGATCACCATTGAGCTAAGTGTTCTGACTTCTGTTGGTTTCTCTCAGGCTTTGTTTTCTGGGTTATTTGATACCGCCGAGGCCTGCATACCTTCTTCCCCATTCCTATGATCTGGGCACCCTGACTTGACTGGTGTTTTGTCTTTTCCTTGGACTTCCTGCATGTTCTGTACTTTCTCCTTGCTATGTTCTTCCTCCACAGTCCTCCAGCCTTTAAAGTCTTAGCATAAATGGTACAGGATGTTACATTAGATCACTGTGATTCTGTTTCAAAATACTCATCAGATGTGGAATTATTAATTTGTTCCACCTCTCTCCCTTACTCTTACATTTTCCCTCCCTCTCTTCCTCCCACCCAATTTTTGAGTCTGAAACCAGAGAAGAGTGAGTCCATAATACTCTTTACTACTGAAATTTCAGTGCTTAGAACAGCACCTGACACATAGTAAATATTAAAATTACTTGTTATTAGACAAATTTATGATGACTCATGGTATACATATTATGCGTATAATTTTATATATTGCTATTTCATGCTCAATACACATCTCCATGGTATGGTAATATAATTTTTACCTTTATCAAAATTATATATGTATACATCTGCTTAAACTGGAAGTAACTTGGATGCCCATCAAGAAGACATGGTGGAGGAAATATTGCAGAGCAATAATATAAATCTTGCTACATAAATTAACACAGGTGAACCTTTCAAACATGGCAACACATAAAGCCAGGAACAAGGAGTGTATATATATAATTTCATTTATCCAAATTCTAAAACCAGGGGCTATGTATTTGTGATGTCACATTGAGGGTACTGGCTATACTGAATGGGATATTTGTGATGGAAGAGGTACTAAGGGGTTTTGCTGAGTAAGTTGTAAAGTCATGTTTCTCATAAACTTAAGATTTTATACTTTTCATTACCTACAAAGTGATTTATATTTGAATGTGTTGGTTTTATTTTCCTTTTAAAAGTTTACTTAAGATTAAAAAATAAAGCCGGGCATGGTGGCGCACGCCTTTAATCCCAGCACTCGGGAGGCAGAGGTAGGAGGATCGCTGAGAGTTCGAGACCACCCTGAGATTACATAGTTAATTCCAGGTCAGCCTGGACCAGAGTGAAACCCTACCTTGCAAAACCAAAAAAAAAAAAATTTTTTTTTTACTTGCAATTGTAGCAGACAGCTTCAGGTTCACTGAGATGAACTTCCAAACAAGGCACAGATATGGAAGAAGGGATATTTATTGAAGCTTACTGATCCAGGAGAGGTTCCATCATGGTAGAAGAAATTGGTCCCCTCTTGAAGGAACAGGAATAAAGAGAAAAAGCCAAAGGCAAAAGTAAAACCGCAGAGCACACTTCAGGAACTTCACACTGAACTAGGTACTTTGCATATCTTTAAACTGGAAGTTAAAATCCATTTGACACTAAAATATGCCCAGTAACACCTCCTCCAGCCAAGTGGCTGGAAATCTGAGAAGTTTTCATAAACTCCTGAATCTGAATGGTTAATAGTCTTCCCTGAAAACTAGAAGGAACTAAAGAGTTAATAACTATCCATAAGACTAGCAGGAAATAAAGAAGCCTCAGAGGCATGTGGCCTTGACATGCTCTTTTGCTGCTGATTGATAAACCTCCATTAGCTCAGAAAACCTTGAGGGAACAGAAACCATCTGGTGGGATATCCTCCCTAGATAATTTTGCTTAAAAAAGCTTATTCTGAGCAAAGACACAAATAACTACAGTTCCTTATATACTTCCTTGAACCTGCAGGTAGTCCAGTCTGTTTTTCTTAGGATCCTCCTTATAAGCTTGCACCCCAGGCTGGCTGAGTGCTTTAGCCTTCATCCCACAGGAAAGCTGCTGCCCCTTGCTGTACCTCTCAATAAACAGTCTCTGTACAGATCAATACCGGTATTATCATTTGCTTTTCTCTTACACGTTCTTTACATTTGGTGCCATGACTCGGATTGGAGCCCTCTGGGACTTTTGGGCTGCATGCCCTGCCTTTCTCTTTTCCTCTCCTCCTCTTTACCTCTGTGCCAATGTTTCACAACCTCAGGAGCATCAAAAGTCACCATGTTTACTACTCCAAACTAAACAGCTGCCTGTGACTTGAAACCTCCAGTCTTTCCAGCTTAAAACCTGGGGACTTCTTCCTTTTCTTCTTCTTTTCACCCTCTCCCACTGGACTTTTGAACTCCAGATGAAAGGCCATTGCTGTGTTATCCATTGTATCTACATCCTCATCAATTACAACCTTCAGGACAAGGTATTCACTCTTAGTCTGTGGCAGAGGCGCCCCATCTCAGATCTTAGAAACTCCAGGAGTTTCTCACTTTTTTGTTCATGGATGATTGGAGGCTCCAGGAATTCCCCACATATTGTGCCACTGGACACCCCAAGCATTATGAGTGTGGGAATTCTGCCTTTTAATCCTTAAATTTTGTTTGTCCTCCCTAAGCCTGGGAGATGTCCCTGGTGGCAGGATTGGCCACTCTAGTCCTTGTCCTCCAAAATGGGTGTTACAGCCAGTTTCCCCTTGCCAGTGTTTGGCACATTCTCCTGTTCCTGTTGTCCACCTGATGTTGGCCAGGACATGATGTCCACTCTCTGATTATGCCATCATTTCCCCCTGCCATTGTGGAGCTTCCCCTCAAGCCTGTAAGCCAAAATAAACCTCTTTTACCCCACAAACTTCTCTTGGTAGGGTTATTTCTACCAGCAATGCAAACTTGACTGCAACACATTGCATGACAAATGCCATGGAAAATAGTGGGCAGCTCCCTTCCCTACTCCTGCCCCTTCTAAAACTCTATTTCTCACACACAGTTTTGTCAGCTGGCCATGACTTGCAAGGATCTCTCACTCTCTCACCAAATTCAAGCCATCTCACTAAATCAAATACCAACCCTGCCTTCTTAAAGAAACTGCTGTCTTTACTGGGCTTCCTTAACTTCTTCTACATATGGATATCTAATTTTTCTCTCCTTTCAAAAAGTTAAAAATCACAATATAGTTTCTAGAGTGTTTTTCATTTCTTTTCCCTTTCCCCCTTTTTATTACAAGCCACCAAAGAAAAATGTCAACTTTAAATTCAAACTGGCTGTTGCGCTGTTCAGATTAAGTCCTCGTCAATTTTCAAACACAACTAAAATATTGAAAGGGATGTCTCTCCATGTTTCATGTTGTCATGTCTAATGTTGGCCAACCAAGTCATGTCATGTGTTCTGTTTCATGTAGTCTGTCCTTATGTATGAATATATTTATGGTCATTAACTGTTCCAGTGCTTATGGTCATTAAATGTTCTGATTCACATACATTTTTAAGAAGATGTTAAATTATTAAAACCAGGTTTACAATATATTTAAAATAAGTAACCTCTGTTTTTGACAACATACCTTTTCATGGTACTACAACAACAAACACCTTTGTATACCAAATTCTAATCCTGCTTCTATAAAAATAAATATGTTTTTGAATCAGAAAAGACTTTATAAGGTAAAATATTGTTGTAAGGTATGTTATTAAAAGGATATGTAAGTGATATTAAAAGGTTCTGGGACTTAAACTGAAAAAGGTTTACATTGCCTATGGTAAAATCTGTTAATTTAATGGTTTTCATTCCCCATATTTTTTAACCTTAATTGTTCATATAATTCAGACTTTACTCTTTGCATTTGGTTAATAAATTTATTTATATTGCCATGTCTCAAATCAAAGTTAAAATTGAGCTATACCTATATTTCCTACTATTAAACACTGACTACTAATAAAAAACCTAAATACTTAACAAAATCAAGATTCCTTTTAAGAAGCTGGAGGGATTGCTTAGCAGTTAAGGTGCTTGCCTGAAAAGCCAAAGGACCCAAATTTGATTCCCCAGGACCCATGTAAGCCAGATGCACAAGGTGTCTCATGCGTGTGGAGTGTTTGCAGTGGCTGGAGTCCCTGGCATACCCATTCTTCCTCTCTCTCTCTCTCTTTCTCTTCTTTCTCTCTCTTTCTCCACCCTGTGTAATAAATAAATAAATAAATAAATAAATAAATAAACTATAAAAGATTTATTTTTAATGAGTTTTTGTTTGTTTATTTAAACCTTATCTAAATGTAACATAAAAGTCAAAATTATGAAAGTAATATAACTGACCTTCTGAATATTCAAAAAAAGTTGGAGCATAGGGGAACTTCTGACCCAAGGAAATGGGAAGACACACAATCTGAATCCAGATAATCTATTTATAATTAACCACAGGGACAAAAACCATAAAAGCAAAAGTTAGCAAAAAAATTGTTATGATTGAATTATATCCAAATGCTAAATTTACATCCTTTCCAATGGATAAAGTCTTCATTTTTTTTTTTGATAAACCATCTGCTTCTCTGTTTACAACAATAGATTTCTTACATATTCTGCTGTTATACATTTTCCCATTACATAAAATTTGTTTAATAAAATTTTATTCTAAAGATACACAAAATGTTATTAAGAAAGAATTTAAATGATCAATACAAGTGTAAAAAGGTATGAGGATGTAAACAGTAAGATTAAAAAACAAAAGATGGTCTTTAAGCAGAACTAAAAAATGACAAGACATCAGACAACCTAAATACTCTTGGTATATATATATATATATAGTTTCTTCCCATAGTCTCTGATAGTTTTCAGGAACGGTTAGCTGGCAGGGAGAGAGATTAAAAAAAATATTCTAATTATTGGGGAAACTAAATCTTAAAGTAAAGGTTCACTTATTAATGTTTGCCTTCCCAAGATAAGGATCTCATTCTAAAAACATTAAAATTTTAAAAATAACTCCTATTCTACTTAATCTAAAAACATTGATTATTCAACAGTTTTTTTCTCTTTGAAAACAGATGTATAAAAGGTTGCATTAGAGCTCATCTGTTTTAGCTCAACAAAGACCAAATTCTGCTCTTTTATGTATCATCAAAAAGGTAAATAACTGTCTCATTTCTGGTATCTCAGGTTCATTGCTCATAAGTAAACTAACTCTTAAGACATAGTCTCTATCTCAGGGTACAGCCCCTTACTCAAACAATGGTCTTCATCTAACATAAATGATTTCAAACTCTGTGGACCTGCTTCCAAACTTCCCTGAGTAATTGGTACCCACACCGGTATCTAAACTAATCAAAGATGTTAACAAATACAAAGGCCAAAACTTTATGCTGTCTTACATGACACATTCTCCCTATACTTATACCTATTAGATATATTTTTAATTTATTAGTTATGGACATACTCAGTATGTAAGGAGCACATGTTGGCATCATCCTTTCTTTCATCACTGCCCCCCTCAAAAGGGACCCTTCTCACTGGGGATGCTGGTCATCCCCATGGGGATTGTGGGTTGTGCATTGTGGGGACAGCCATCAGTTATGGGGAAGAGGCAATGTCTCTGTGTATAATGTCCCAACTTTTGGCTCTGACAATCTTTCTGACCCCTCTTTCATGAAATCCCCTGATCCATGTTGAGTTCATTTTAAATTTACTTCAGTAATGGGCTCTTAAGAACCTCTGGATCTCTGCTTTGGTAGATGAAGAGTGTCCTCAGTGTCTACCTTCTTCACCCTAGTACTGATATCAGGTTCACTGAGATATTTAAAGAATAAGATGTACCTACCTTCTAAAAAGCTGTTTCTCTGCATGTATCTTACCCTAATTGTTTACATACTTTAAACAGTTCTCCATGGTATGATGATAAATTTATTTTAAAATGTTATACCTAATATTATGATAAAAGTTAAAGGGTCTGGCCCAAAGTTATGTCATGTTCTGTAATAAAATTTTATGCTAATTATGTCCCATACTACATAGTATTTTGTACTAACACTGTAGTTTTTGTACTGTTTCAAGGCCATAGTTTATATTATAGCTTCTGGCCAGTACCAAAATTATCTTATGCTTCTTCTTTACTTTATAACAGCTCTCAAGAATAGAGTCAGCTAAGTGGAGGATAGAAACTCAGAACTGGCAAACAAAACAGAATAAACAGTTTGTGAGTCCAAAAGTTTCAATAAGTTCAAAACTTTCTGTGAACAAAACGTGAGGGAAATATGGGATACCCTTAAGCATCACAACATTTGAATCATGCAAATACCAGAAAGGGAAGAAATATGGACCAAAGGGATGGAAAACTTATTCAACAAAATTATCAAAGAAAACTTCCCCACTCTCTCAAAAGAAAGTCCCATCAAGTTACAAAAAGCTAGCAGAACTCTAAACAGACTTGACCAAAGGAGAAATTGTCCAAGACATATTATCATTAAGACTAAACATCAATCACAAAGAGAAAGTCCTAAAAGCAGCTAGGGAGAAACAACACATTACATATAAATGAAACCCCATCAGAATTACTTCAGACTTCTCAATGGAAACCCCAAAAGTCTGAAGGGCCTGGAATGGAACACTGCAAACTCTAAGAACTTATGGCTTCCAACCCAAACCTGTACTGCACCAAACTGTATAATATGGAGGAAATGGATAAATTCCTGAACACACGCCACCTACCAAAGCTAAATTCAGAGCACATTAATCTCTGAAACAAATGTATCAAAACCATCGAGATTAAAAGGGTAATCAAAAATCTCCCTAAAAAGAAAAGTCCAGGACCAGATGGCTTCTCACCGGAATTCTATCAAACCTTCATGGAAGAACTGAAGCCAATTATTCTCAAATTGTGACACACAATTGGAGAACAGAGAAAGCTTCCCAACTCCTATGAAGCTAGTATCACTGTACCAAAACAAGGCAGAGATGCCACAAGAAAAGAAAACTACAGGCCTATTTCCCTGATGAACTTAGATGCAAAGATCCTGAACAAAATCTTCACAAACTGAATTCAACAGCACGTCAAAAGCATCATCACCTGGATCAAGGAGGCTCATGCCAGGAACGCAGGGTTGGTTCAACATATGGAAATCTGGCAATATAATACACCACATAAATAAAATTAAATACAAAAACCACATGATCATTTTGATAGATGCAGAAAAGGCCTTTGACAAAATACAACTTTAATTTAAAACATTGGAGAGAATAAGCATGGATGGCCTATATCTCAACATCATAAAGGCTATATGTAAAGCTCCTAAATTCCAAATAATACTTAATGGGGAGGGACTGAAAGAATTCCCATTGAGATCAGGAACAAGACAGGGGTGCCCATTCTCACCTCTGCTCTTCAACATAGTACTGGAAGTACTAGCTCAAGCAATAAAACAGGAGAAAGAAATAAAAGGGATACACTTTGGAAAGGAAGAAGTTAAGTTAGCCTTATTTGCAGATGCCATGGCTTTATACATAAGTGACCAAAGAACCTCTATCTCAAAACCTTTAAAAGTGATTAACTCCTTCAGTAAAATAGCAGGATACAAAATCAATGCACAAAAATCAGTAGCCTTTTTATATGCAAAGGACAAAGGTATAGAGAAAGAAATTAGTGACATTGTCCCATTTTCATTAGCAACAACAACAAAAACAAAATACCTTGGACTAACACTAACCAAGGATGTGAAAAACTTCTATAATGAAAACATAAAAACACTCAAAAAATAAATTGAGGAGGACTTAAGAAAATGTAAAGACTTCTCATGTTCCTGGATAGGCAGGATTAACATTGTGAAAATGGCAATCTTACCAAATGCAATATACAGGTTTAATGTGATACCAATAAAAATCCCAGCATTTTTCTTCACAGAGATAGAAATAATGATCTAAACATTCATATGGAATGGCAGCAAGCTTCGGATTTCCAAGCATATCCTCAAGAAAAGAAACACCTTTGGAAGTATCACCATACCTTATCTAAAGCTATACTACAAAGCCATAGTAATAAAAACAACATAGTACTGGCATAAAAACAGGAATATAGACCAATGGAATAGAATCAAGGACCTGGACTTTGGGTCAAGTAACTACAGCTACTTGATCTTTGACAAAGGCCATAGAATGTTGACTTTATAAAACAACATTTTCAACAAATGGTGCTGGACAAACTGGATAACCATATGCAGGAGAATGAAACTCAATGCACACATTTTGCCATGCACAAAAATCAAGTCCAAATCAATCAAAGACCTCAATATAAGAGTGGATACTCTGCTACTACTGGAAGAAAAAGTAGGAGGAACTTTCCACAATACAGGAGTGGGAAAAGACTTCCTGAACAAAACCCAGTAGCTCAGGAAATTAAACAATCACTCAACCATTGGTATCTCAGGAAGCTGAAAAGCTTTTTTTTTTTTTTTTTTTTGGAGAGAGACAGAGAGAGAGGGAGAGGAAGACAGATAGAGATTGAACAAAATCCAGATGCGTGCACTCCCTTGTGGTCAATTGCGGCATTGTGCCCTTGCATCTCTCTGCCTCTGGCTAAACGTGGGACCTGGAGATTGGAATCGCTGGAGATTGGAACCAGTATTCTTAGGCTTAGGAGGCAGGCACCTTAACCACTAAGCCTTCTCTCCAGCACCTGAAAAGCTTTTTCACAGACAAACATACAATAAGCAGAGTCAATAGATTACCCACAGAATGGGATAAAATTTTTGCTGGACATACATCAGACTGAGTCCTAATTTCTAGAATCTACAAAGAACTCAAAAACCTAAACAATAAAAAGTCAAACAACCCACTCACAAAATGGGGCAGAGAACTGCACAGGGAGTTCTCAGAGGAAGAATTACAAAATGGCAAATACATACTTAAGAAAATGTTCAACATCCCTAATCATCAGGGAAATGCAAATTAAAATGACTATGAGATTCCACCTTACCCCAGTAGGGATAGCAAACATTAAAAAATCTAATGACAATAAATGTTGGCAAGGGTGTGAAGAAATAGGAACCTTCATTCACTTTTGGTGGGAATGTAAGATGGTACAACCACTATGGAAAGCAATATGGAAACTCCTTAAAAGGATAACTACAGAGGTACTAACAGACCCAGTTATTCCCTTACTGGGCATTTACCCCCAAAGCTCCAAGCCTCACTTCAGAGATATTTACTCAACCATGTTTATAGCTGCTCAATTCATTATAGCTAAAAAACTGTAATCAACCCAGATGTTCTTCATTAGAAGAATGGATAACTAAGATGTGGTATATGTACATGATGGAATTCTACACAGCAGTAAGGAAACATGACACAATGCAATTTGAAGAAAAATGGTCAAACTTGGAATAGATCATTGTCAGCAAACTCACCCAATCACAGAAATATAAGCATCTCATGGTCTCACTCATCTATGGCTCCTAACCTGAATTTGCCTGAGATGCTGACACACCTAAAAAACATCTCGAAGACTGGACAATAGGGATGGTGGGGTGGGAGCTGAAGGTAAGGGTGTGTGGGAGGAATGGACCCAAATGGTACCATAAAATCCTATACCCTGAACGACATACTAAAATGTCAAACCTTCATCAGGTGCTTACAGAGAACATTTGAATCACAGGAGCCTGGAGAGGGTAGGATGAAGACTAACTCAATCTTACCCTGTTTCTCTCTCTCTCACACACACTCCCTCATCTTTCTCCTCTCCTTCTCTTTCTCTTTTATATTACCTATATTTTTCTTCCTTCTTTTCCCTTGGCACTGACCTGTAACTTCCAGTACCAGCATGTGATTAATATCCACAATGAGCTGTTGATAAGTGAGACCTACAAGGTTTCCCCAAAGAAGACAGATTTCTGTCAGAGTACTTGATGACCCACCAAAGGTTAATGGTAAGACCCCACTGCTGAAGACACCATATGATGTTGGGACGGAATATGCAGAAGAGGGGACAGAAAGATTGGTAGAGCCATAAGATGGGTCATTATGCATAGAGACATTGCCTCTCCCCCATAACTGATGGCCACCCCCACAATGCAAGACCCACAATCTCCATGGCGTAGAATAGGGAAAAGGCTAATGATGGTACAATCATGGCTGTATACACACTATATACATAACTAATAAAAAAATCAAGTGACAACAAATATTGATGAGGATGTTGGGAAAGAGCAACCCTTATTCACTGTTGGTGGAACTGTCAGCCTTTATAACTAATATGAAGATCAATATTGAGATTCCTGAAAGGATGAATATAGAGCTGCCATCAGACCAAGTCATTCCCTTACTGAGCATTTACACTAAATGCTCAAGGCTTAGCTACAGAGATATTTGATCAACCATGTTTATTAGCTACTCAATTTATAATAACTAAGAACTGGAATCAACCTAGGTGCCATCATTGGATGAATGGCTAATGAAGTTATGGTATATTTACACAATGTAATTCTATTCAGCAGTAAAAAAAATGACACAATGAAATTTGTAGACAAATCATACATCAGTAGATCATACTCAGTGAATTTAGACAATCACAGAAAGACGATTGCCACATGTTCTCACTCATCTGTGCTTCCTAACCTGGATCAGCTCAAGTTAATGACCTTATAGGCAACTTGAAGGACAGACAATAGGGATAGATGGGCTTGGAGGAGGGAGGGGAAGAGTATGGGGGAAACACAAAAATAAACCCAAAATGAACTGGTACCATAGAAACCTCCATCCTTGAAGATAGATTAAAAGGTTGCATCCTCAACAGGAACATGGGGGTAATATCTGAAAAGTAGGATCCTGGAGAGGGAGGAATGAAGCTTAACCTTAAGTCTTTTTTATTTTATTTTATTTTATTTTATTTTATTTTATTTTATTTTATTTTATATTTTATTTTATTTTTGGCTTTGTCCTATAACTCCTAGTACCAGAATGTGGATAAGATCCACAATGAGCTATTGATTACAGAGAACTACCAGGTCTCCAAAATAAGACAAGCTTCTGTCAAAGCACTTGATTATTACCTGAGGCAAATTGTAAGACCCTAGTTCTGAAGACACTATATGCTGCCTGCATGGAACACAGAGAGACCTGACTGGAATCTGGGAGAGATCCAGACCCCAGAAGTTAGCCCATCTAGTGCTGGAAAGAGCTACATGAGCTACTAGGGGAAATTGGCCAACAAATGTCCAAGAAACCTGGGGTATAAGCTACTCAGAATCAAACACCCTGACAAGATGGACACACAAGTATAATAGTAGCACACAGCCTTGTTGGGTAACCAATAGCTTTCTGATTGGCTAAGATATCTGCTCAGGGGAAAGGAACCCATATCTGGAACTGCAAACCAGGTAGGAATTCTATGGAGACAAAGATTATGCTCTCCAATGTCCAGCTCCCACTAATCTTGTGCTAAAAGAAGGACTTCATCCATTAAATTCTTCCTAAATTAACAAGGCTCATCACATTTAATCTGTGCTGACTTCACTCTCTGTTGGAGAATCTTCTTTTGTTTTTCTGATGGCAGCCATCTCAAACTACCTGAAGAGATAAACTATCCCTCATATGTCAGCCAAGCCCCAGCTAAAACCACAGAGGAACTGGGGAGATGAGCAAGAGTGCCACTTCCATGGTGAGCCTAGTGATAAGCACTAGGGTGAAGGAGACAGATGCTGAAGACACTCAGCATCTACCAAAGCAGAGATTCAGAGGCTCCTAAAAGCCCATCACTTAAAACACACCAAACTTGGGTCAGAGAATTATGCAAAAGAAGGGACAGAAAGATTATTAGAGCCACAAGTTGAGACATCATGCCCAGAGGCACTGACTCTCCCCAATAACTGCTGCTCCCACAACACATAACTCACCACCCCATGGGGAAAACTTGCAACCACACTGAGGAGGGCCCCCACCCAAATGGGGGCAGAAATGAGAGAAAGGATGGTACCAACACATGATGGGTCTTTAACTTAGTGTGTCCATAATTAATAATAAATAAATAAATAAACAAAAACTAAACAATAAAAAAATCAAACAGCCGACTCCAAAAGTGGGGCAGAGAACTGAATAGAAAGTTCCCAGAGGAAGAAATTCAAATGGCTAACACAAACTTAAGAAAATGATCAACATCCCTATCCATCTGGGAAATGCAAATTAAAACAACTATGAGATTCCACCTGACTCAGCTAAAGATGGCAATCATTAAAAAATCAAATGACAACAAATGTTGGTGAGGATGTGGGGAAAGAAGAACCTTCATTCACTGTTGGGAATGTAAACTTGTACCACCACTATGGAAATCAATATGGAGATTCCTGGAAAGGAATATAAATGTACCAACAGATGTAGTTATTCCCTTACTGAGCATTTATCCTAAATGCTCCATGCTTCCCTACAGAGATATTTGCTCAACCATGTTTATAGCTGCTCAATTCATAATAGCTAAGAACTGGAACCACCCAGGTACCCATCGTTGGATGAATGGATAACAAAGTTGTGGTAAATTTACACAATGGAACTCTACTCAGCAGTAAGAAAAAATGATTATATGAAATTTGTAGAAAAATGGGCAGACTTGGAGCAGGTCATACTCAGTGAACACACACTATCACAGAAAGACAAGTGCTGCATGGTCTCACTCATCTGCAGTGCCTAACCTGGACCAGCTTGAGTTGCTGACATACCTGACAACTCAAGGCTCAGACAATATGAATGGAAGGGCTTAGGTGAAGGGGAAGATGAGGAAAAACAAACACAAAACTAAATCCAAAATTTAGTTTATCCCTGAAGATAAACTAAAATATATAAACCTCAACAGGAGTAAGCACCTGAAAAGAAGGGCATTGGAGAGGGTTGGATAAAGCCTAACCTTAAAATTTTCTTTTTGTCTCTGGCCTGTAACTCCCAGTGGCAGAAATCAGTTGCTAACCACAATGAGCTATTTATAGGAGAGACCTATGAGGTCCCCAAAACAAGACAGGCTTCTGTCAAAGCACTTGATTACCCACCTGAGGCAAAATTAAGTCCCTATTGCTGAAGATACCATATGTTACTGACACAGAGCATGGAGAGAGCTTGTGGGATCCAGAAGAGAGCCAGTCCTCAGACAGCCCATCTAGTGCTAGAAAGTGCTACATGAGCTACTGGGGGAAAGTGACCAACAATGGTCTGAGCAACGAGAGGTCTAAACTACTCAGAAGAAAACACCCTCACAAGATGTACACGCCAGTGCAATAGTAGCACACAGCCTTAGTGGATAACCAATAGCTTTATTTATTTATTTATTTTTATTGGCTAAGACATCCACACAGTGTAAAGGAACCCATATCTGGTATTGGGAACCTGATCAAAATCCTATGGAGACACAGATTATGTTGTTTAGTGTCAAGCTCTCACAAGTCTTTGGCTAAAAGAGGGGTTACATACATTAAATTCTCTCTAAATTAGTAATGCTTATCCCATTGAAACTATACTGACTTCATTCTCTGTTGGAGAATTTGTTCTTTTTCAGAAGGCACTGAGACCAGAGACGATAAACTACCCCTCGCACTTCAGTCAAGCCACAGAAACCACTGAGAAGTTGGGGAGATGATTAAGAGTTCTGCTTCTATGTTGAATGTGACAACAAGAAGAAGACAGACTCTGAGGATACTCAACACTTACCAAAGCAGAGATCCAGAAGCTGCTAAGAGCTCATCACTGAAGTAGACTTAAAACACACCCATCATGGCTCAGGGAATTTTGGAGAAGAGGGGGTGGAAAGATTGTAAGAACCACGGGTTGAGGCATCATACCGAGTGTCATTGCCTCTCCCCAAAAACGAACTGCTGCTCCCACAATGCATAACCCACAATCCCATGGGGAATACTTGCAACCCCACTGAGGAGGGTCTCCAGCAGAATGGGGGCAATGGTGAGGGAAAATAGGGTACCAACATATGATGTAGCCATACAAAATATGTTGTTAATAATAATAAATAAATAAAGCCATCTAAATATAAATGATTATCCCCTTTGACCCATGCTGCTCTCACTCTTGGTTAGATAACTTGCTTTTTACAGATGGTAGTGAAATCTGGGTAGACCCAAGACCCATAAAAATATGAGAAAAATTAAAAGAAAGCTGACTGCCTAATATGGGACAAGTCATCTCTATCACACATGCCAAGGCCTAGGAAACATTACAGAGGAAGTGACAGGTTAAATATGAGTGATTCTCTCACTGCTCACCAGAGTACCCTTTACAGGGAGAGGGAATAGACACTGAAGAGATCCAAAATTATCAAAGCAGAATATAAGATGCTGCCAGGAGCTCAGCATTAAAGGAGACATCTAACATTTCCTCCAATGCTCAGGGAACATTGTGGAAGAGGGGACTCAATTATTGTAAAAGTTACAGAGTGGGAGGCCTACTGTAAGACATTGTCATCCTCCACAGAAATCAACTGGTATATTCATGACCCCACAGTGATTACTGATACCCCTACTGAAGTAGGATGGGGGTGAGGAAGAGAGGACAAAAACAGAATAATCCCATGAGAATAAGACCAATTTTAATATATTCATATAGTAAAGTTTTAAATAAAAACTAATTGAGAAGTAGAAGCTGGGCATGGTGGCACATGTCTTTAATCCCAGCACTCTGGAGGCTGAGGTAGGAAAATCACCACAAGTTTATGACCATCCTGAGTCTATAGATTGTCAAGCAAGTTAAAATTACAGGCACTGAGACTGGTTTTAGGTTACTGAAACTGCTATTGTTAAACATATTAGCAATCCTAAGGAAGCTGGCCCAACTGCTTTATATTAAAACAATGGAGAGGATGCCTGAGGAAAGACTATGATAGAAATACAAACTCTCGGAAAGAATTGACTGGAGAAGGAACCTGCTCTTCAAGGTCATGATTTATTTTGTCCCTGAATAAGAATATGGCTGTGTCCTGCACACCTGGTATTAGTTTTGGAAGCATGAAAAATGCATGGAGTGGTCATGAATTGCACACAGTTCCAGGAACCACTGCTGAGATGTGGCATGAGGCAGGGCATGATGACCCTTGATAGGCTGAAGAGCCTTTGGATGATGGACTGTGGTTTGCATGGAGACCAGAAGATATTTTGGACATACCAGGAGAGTGCAAGAGCTACCATGGAAGCTTTTGGTTAGAGTTGAAGTTTTCCCTGGTTACTCAGCCCAGATGGAGGGATAGAATTAGAAAATCCAGAGACTGTTAGTCACTGGTATGACTGAACTTAAAGTGCAGAAGTTTGATGTTTGTTTGATGGTTGTTGAGTTTGCACTCTTCTAGTCTCTCTCTGTTATGCCTTATGCCAGTTTACTTTGTGTCTTTATATATTGAAAAGATTTAAGTTGTTTGCTTTTACAGGACTCACAGCTAAGAGATAATCTTAAATCTCAGAGGAGAATTCGGAACTTGGAACTATCTTAAGTTGGTCAAGACTGTGGGGACCAGTGACATTGGGCCGAATCCAATTTACAATGTGAGATGGTTATGAATCTATTGGGGACCAGGGGTGAACTGAGGTAGTTTGAATAAATGGCTCCCAATATATTCAGTGTTATTAGTTTGTACTTTGCAACTGCAGCTACCTGGCTGGAGATGGTGTCACTGGGTGGTCTAGCCCTAAGATGTGGTGGTGGAATTGAGATTCCAGTCCAAAGATAAGCAAAGTGCCTAGTTTCACCTGGAGTTCCTGAAGTGTACTATATGATGTGGCTTTTGGCTTTTGGCTCCTCTCTTTATCTCTGCTTGGACCTGTGAAAGCAGGCCAGCTTCTTCTGCCCTTATGGAACTTTCCCTGGATGTGTTAGCTTTAATAAATCCCTTCCTTCCATAACTGTGCCTGGTCTGGAAGTTCATCTCTGTTACCTGAAGCTGTCTACTACAACCCACAATTCAGGTATTCAGGAAAGATGCTGGAAATATGAATATGGTGAAGTGGTTGAGAGAAATTGCCTAGGTATGATGTAGTTGGAGAGGTGCTCCCAGAATGGAATCCTGTGGTTCTCAAGCATTTTGAGCAGAGGAAATGAGGAGAAACTAATAAAGGAGAAGTAAAGATGAGAGAAAACTAGAAGTCAACAGGAAAACTGCTTCAGAAGAGTGAGTGATCAACAATACTGGTACTGAAGGAGAACTGTAATTGTGAACAGCAGAGAGCATGCATATAATCCTCTCCAGGAACAAACTTCCTGCCCTCTGATGGCCCTTGGTAAGAGATAGATAATCTCCTAGTTATTTAGAATATAAGAGCTAGTGAGGTTATCAAATTTCTTCATAGACTTTCAGCTTCTTCCCCAGACTTAATTTCCTCTTGTTTTATCCACCTTTCAAATGATAGCACCAATATCTGAGCCTTTGATAAACCCTGTAATATAAATTATATTGTTTTATTCTTTACTACCTATTTAGGCATCTGACTTCTCAAATATCTTAAATTATATTCTACTTAATAGCTTATTCACTTACAAATTTGAAATTAATATTGTCATTGTCTCTACTTCTTTCATTCCAGTTTTTGTGGCTTAAACTCTTAATATCAATTATGGAAGGAATAATGATGGAGGCAATTGTCCAATTCATCCATGTATCTGAAAGTCTCAACTACCATTTTTAATACTATAGAGGTTGTCAATTGCTTCAGTATACATCATTTTCTTAACTAATCTTTAGTGTTTGAACATTTGGTCTGTTTCCAATGATGTATACATTATGATATGTATCTTCATGCATATAAAATTTTTATGATTATAAATTTTTGTTATAGATTGAATCTTAGACGTGCAATAGCTGTGTTAAAATGTATTAGCATTTGGTACAAAGCAGTATAATATATATTTCAGTGGACAGTCTTTTAAAAAATATTTAATTATTTAGCTCTGACCACTTGGGAGCTTCCAGCTATGGGTGTTTTTACTTCAGCTGGGCCTCCTACCCCTGACTCTCCACATGAGCTCCTTTATCTCCTCCAGCTCCCCACATGGCAGGAACTCTTTGAACTTATTTTCTCTTTTCTTTCTACACTTTTTCCCCAGGCCCTTCATGTGGCATCTCTAGTCATATGGGTGCCTTTCTTTGGCTCTGTACTTCCCTCAATAAATATAATAAGTTAATTAAAAATTTAATTATTTATTTGAGAGAGATAGCGAAAAGATGGGCATGTCAGGGCCTCTAGCCACTGTAAATGAAGTCCAGATGCATGCATCACCTTATGCATCTGGATTTACATGGGTACTGGGGAATAGAACCTGGGTCCTTTGGCTTTGCAAGCAAGCGCCTTAACTACTAAGCCATGTCTTCAGCCCTGGGGGACAATCTTTTGAGTCAGAATTGCAATTCTTTTGCTTGAATGCCTGTTCTTATATTTATTTGCTGTGTGAAACTTGGTAAGTGTCCTTAGCTGTCTGTGTTCCATTCTTCTCATTAGTCAAGTAAGGATAATAATAGTGTTACAGATAGTGGAGCATGGATTAATACACGCATAGGACAATGCATGTCAAACTAACTATTTGAGAATTATACATTATATTCATGCTCTTTTGTTTTCTTGCTTCAAAGGCTAGTGATGGCTGTCAAGATCCAGGGGTCGTGGCCAATAGATGGGAAAAGGCTGAACACCAAAAGGAGTGATGATTGGTGATCTCAAGATCAATATGGATGCTAGCACTCATATCCCAGGACATCCTGTTGAGAATGCTGTATCAGATGTTGCAAGCAGACTTTCATTTATTTAATACCTATGTTTGATTGGATTTCAAAATCCAGTTACCAATAATGGCTATCCAAAGGAAACACCTGGTAAAAAAGTTCAATCCTTTTTATTATATGCTTTACAGAAGTAAAGGGTATGTGAAGGGTATGTGATGACACCAACTATAATTATAGAATGCATTCATACCTTCTATAAGATCTATATCTTCCAGCATCAGGGGAATAACAATTACCGTCCAAGGTACAGCAGCCAAATTCCAGACACAAATCCATTAGTGATTTTGAGGAGATTATATCATACTTTGAAGGAAATTAAGCTGGTAACAGGATTATGAGAATAAAAATTTGTCTTCAATCTAAATTGTAGAAGAATAGCTCTAAAGAAAATGGAGAAGGTGATGCTTCAAAAGAAATTGAAACCAAGAAATAAAAAATGGAATTTAATAACTAGCTGGAGATGCGAAAGAGAAACATAATAGAAATAAAAATTAAACAACTCAATTAAAGGCTATCCAAGAAAGTCTCACAAACAGAATAGATCATGTGGAGTACAGACTATGAGGAGTTGAGTACAAGAGAGAAGAAATAGATTGGGAGCAGCACTGTTGCTCATCTCCCCATTCCTCTGTAGATTCAGCTATGTCTTGCTTGAAGTGTGAGGGGTAGTTTATCTCCTCTGGTCTTGATACCTTGGAAAAAAGAAGAACAGATTCTCCAACAGAGAGTGAAGTCAGCATAGTTTAAATGGGATAAGCATTAATAATTTAGGGAGAATTTGATGTATATAACTCCTTTTTTATCCAAAGGCTAGTGAGACCTTGACACTGGAGAATGTAACTCCACTGAGGAGCATTCCCAATGGAATGGGGACAGGGATGAGGGCAAAGAGGGTACCAACACATGATGTATCCATATGAAACATCTTGTTAATAATATTAATAATAAACATTAAAAAATAAATAGATTGGGATGCCACAATCAATGACAAGTTTTAAAAAGATTGTATTAACAGAACATAAGAGAAATGTGGAACACTTTAGAAACATCAAACATCCTGATCATGGGCATTCAAGCAGGGGAAAAGGAGCTGAAAAGATGGCTTAGCAGTTAAGGCTAATGCAGGCAAATGACTCAGGTTTGATTCCCCAGGACCCACATAAAGTCAGATGTATAAGGTGGTACATGTGTCTGGAGTTTATTTGCAGTGGCTAGAGGCCTTGGTGCAACCATTCTCTCTCTCTTCCTTTTTCTCTCTCACACTCAAATAAAAAAATTAAAAAAAAATATTTTAAAAGGAAGGAGAAAAATACAGGCCAAAGACAAAGAGAATAACTTCAGGTAAATTATGTCAGAAAAAGTCCCAAATCTAATAAAAGAGAGAGTACTAAATGCTGCAAGAGAAAAACAGCCTAACACTTACAGAGGTAAGCCCATAAGAACAACATCCAATTTTTTAAGGAACACTCTAAAAGTCAGAAGGGCTTGAAATGGAGTATTCCAAATTTTGAGAGACCACTGATGCCATATGAAACTACTATACCTGCAAAATTAGCTCTTATAATAGAAGGTGAAAGTAAAAATTCCAGGCTCAAAGCATGTTTCATGAGTATAAGAGTACTAAGACAGCACTACAGAGAATACTGGATGCAATATTTCACACAGAAGAGAAGAACAAACATAAGGGATACAGGAGGATAACAATACAATAATCAAAACTAGAACAGAAGTGAAAGCAAATGAAAATAAACACTAACTCCATAAAGTCTTCAACTTGATAGGGATTAACTCATACCTCTAAATTATAATTCTGAACATCAATGGCCTCAACTTCATATCAGTAGATACAGATTAGCAGGCTGGATCAGAAAACTGGATCCATCCATCTCTGTCTTCAAGAAACCAACCTTACCATTTAAGCTAAACACTACCTTAGGGTGAAAGGATGGACAAAGATATTCCAAGCATATGGAAATAGGAAATAAACAGGTGTGGCTATACTACTATATGATGAAATAGAATTTAAACCAAAAATAATCAAGAGATAAAGAAGGCCACATTACACTCATCAATGGAACAATTCAACAAATGAATATTATGATCATAAACTTATATGCACTAAACACAGGTGCACCAAATTTTATAAAACAAAATCTACTACACATTAAATCATAAATAAATCCCAACACAATAATAGTGAGTGACTTTAAAACCTCACTATTGTCTGTAGGCAGATCCTTTAAACAGAAAATAAACAATGGAGCTGAAACACCATAGATCAGATGGACTTAACAAATATCTATAGAACATTCTATACTAACATTGCAAAAGAGAAATTCTTCTCATCAGCTTCTGGAATCTTCTCTAAAAGAGCTCATATGTTAGTACACAAAAGAAGTCTGTATAAATTTAGAAAAATTGACATTACTCCCTGTATTATATATAACAACGGTGCAATAGACCTAGAAATCAACAAGAGGAACCACAGAAAATATACAAACTCCTGGAGATTGAACAACACACTATTGAACAATGTTAAGTCATTGAAGAAATTATAAGGAAATCAAAAGGTTGCTAGAGCTGAATGAGAATGAAAATACAACATAACATATGGAACTTATGAAATACAATGAAGGCAGTCCTAAGAGGGAATGTTATAGCTCTAAACGCTTACCTTAAAAACAGAGAGATCATAAATAAATAGCTAAATGATCCACCTGAAGGCACTGGAAAACAAGAATAATCCAAACACTAAAGTATCAGGTGACAGAAATAATCAAGGTCAAGGTAGAAACCAATTATTATTATACATAAAGATAAAAAAATTTAACTGAGGAAAAATGAAGACATGGTTCTTTCAAAAAATAAACAAGATTGGGCTGGAGGGATGGCTTAGCGGTTAAACGCTTGCCTATGAAGCCTAAGGACCCTGGTTCGAGGCTCGATTCTCCAGGACCCACGTAAGCCAGATGCACAAGGGGGTGCATGCATCTGGAGTTCGTTTGCAGTGGCTGGAGGCCCTGGCACACCCGTTCTCTCTCTCTCTCTCTCTGTGTCTCTCTCTCTACCTGCCTATTTCTGTATCTCTCTCTCTCAAATAAATAAATAAATAATAAAATATTTAAAAAAAAATAAACAAGATTGATAAACCCCTGGCCAAATTCATAAAAAAAAAAAAAAGAAAAGAAAACAGAGACCATTCCAACCAACAAGATTAGAGATGAAAATAAAGATGTTACAACAGATACCAATGAAATTGAAAAATAATAAGGACATATTTCTAAAACCCATTTTCCTTTTTATTTATTTATTTTTATTGACAACTTCTATACTTGCATACAAAAAACGCATGATATTTCCCTCCCCTCCCCTCCATTCCCCTTTAGAACTGGAAATCTGAAGAAATACATGAATTTCTTGACTCATATAACCTACCAAATCAAAACTCAAAAGAAATTAATTTTTATATAAAATTGAAAAGGACTCCTGTAAAACCAGAATTTATACAAGAGACACTACAGTGAAAGAAAATTATAGACCAATTTCCCTGATGAACTTTAATGCAAAAATTCTCAATAAAATTCTTGCAAATTGAATCTAAGAAGACATCAAAAGTATCATCTACCACCACCAAGCAGGTTTCATCTGAGGGATGCAGAGATGGTTCAACATACTGAAAGCAATTAATGTAATACATCACATAAATATAGCTAATGACAAAATTACACGACCATTTCAGTATTGCCAAAAATACAATATCCCTTCATGAAGAAAACATTGGAGAGACTAGATAATAAATACTGCATATGACAGACCTAAGACCCATATCATACCAAATGTGGAAAACCTTGATGCTGTCCCATTAAGGTCTGGAACAAGGCAGGGATGTCCACCCATTGCTATTTAATATACTACATGAAGTCTTACCTAGAGTGATAAAACAAGAGAAAAACATAAAAGGTATATTTCTTACATATAATTTCCTAAGGAAAGTGAGTGAAAATCAGAGCTTAAGAGTAATAATAACTACTATCAATGGTCAATATTTCAGTAGCATTCTATACATTATGGTCCTCATTGGAAGTCCCTTATGAATCATTTTACCTATTTCACAGAAAAAGGAAATTTAGGCTCAAAGAGTTCTCCCAGGGTTCCATGGCTAGTAAGATGAGAGCAAAGGTTTGGACTCAGTTTCTATATTTCAACTATTCTCTTCTTCTTTGATCAACCCTACCAAATGTGAAGGACAGATCAATGGTAAGATTAAAAGATATCCACTAAATTTGGCTACTAGGAGAAATTGGGAACTCTGCAGATTTCAAGGGATGCATACCCATATGTGCCCATATTTACAATTCTGATAACAAGTGTTTGATCACAAAAGTGTGTGGTTGGAACATGCCTCTTTACTAACAGAAGTGTCACTGGATATCTTTTAGGGAAACATCAGTGCCCCCAAAATAAAATCCAAATTTCCTATAAAGAAGTGTGTTGCAGTGTTGTTAAGGGGATACTAGCTTGGAACTCATTCTTAATCAGGAGATATATCTTTACATTAGGTTAGATCTGAGCCTCCAGGTTCCTGACTGAACTTTTGTTATGGGAAATATTTATGTCATCTTTTAAACAAGCTACCCAGAACATATTATAGCAGGCAAAGCTGATCTCTCAACTGGTGAGAAAACAACTATTTATATAGCATTGGGACAGTGACTAAAGGCCACTCACTTGCTGGATTAAAATAAAGTGATGTGGAACTAAATGGATGCTTGTGAAGTATGAGTTATGATGTCAAGTCACTGTGTATTGAAGCACTCTTTCTCTGATACTCAAAGACATTACTGGCTATGTTCATTCCTCTCCAGTTTCTTACTTGTAACTTCATTAAATCCAATGTTATAGAGTAGTTTTGGTCAAGTCTATGTGGAAATTAGACCTGTGGAGACAGAATGCTACCTGGATTCATTAGCCTTAAGATGCTAAGGAAAACATGTCCTTATGGCTAATTGAGGAGAGGGTGAGGGCATGAGAACATACATGGACATAGAGAGAGAGAGAGAGAGAGAGAGAGAGAGAGAGGCACAGAAGAGACTGTGAAAGGCAAATTAATGCCCTACATCGTCCCTATACTGCTCCAGAGATCATGTTTGACTCCCTGAAAAAGTGTATCCAGTCAGAAACTGAGTAGACTTGGGCATAAGAAATTTGTGAGATTTGTAGCCCAAGCACCTCTTCTAGATGACAAAGCCCAACAGAGAGTTAAGGAAGCCACCAATGTCATGAAGCTTTGTGATCATGAGGCTCCAAGCAGTCTATGAGGAGGTACAGTGTCTGTGAACACAGTGGGAGATAGTGGACCCCTCAGTTTTGTTTCCCCTGAGGACTCTACAAATAGCATACCCTAATACTGTCACTGAATACATGTGACACACAATGGAAGGATTTCATATGAATAGGAAAGCTTCAGGTTGGGGTGGCAGGGAACTCAGGTCTGCAGGAACACAGTTAATGCTAATGTGATTCCAGTGGAACCAACAGGCTAGTAAGAACTGGGGACATCTGAGTGCCATCAATGTAAAGAGAAGGGGTTCAAAACATTTGTGAGCCCTTCAGTGAATGCTGGAGTTATGCTGAAACGACAGTATTAAAACTCTATGCCTACAATGACATACATTTTAGAATGCATTTGTACACACTTTCCCTTATTTGAGCTCCTTAAAAGAGGTATGGAGGATCTTCATTTTAAGAATAAGGAAATGAGACATAAAATACTAAAAGATAAACCTAGTTATGCCTAGGTTATGTGTTGCCTGGGACACAAACCTTACTCTGTATCCTTCCACATCTGGTGTTCTTTCTACTAAAGGAAAAAGTTGCATTTCATAACTTGAATCAAGTCCCTGGAATGTCTTTTATTATTTTTATTTTATTGTGTGTGTGTGTGTGTGTGTTCCACTGAGGAGTCCTCCCTAGCCCTCTTTCAGCTATAGGGAAACCTGGAATCCTCACTTGTGGTATCTAAAATGATGGGTGTTGCTCATTCTCAGTACTGTGTATAAGAGGTGAGCCTCAGAGATCTTTCTCTTCTGCCTAGTATCTCCTGGAACCTACCCCCACCCCGTTTCTTTACATGTGTCTCATTTCATGTCCACTACTTGTGTCTGGACCAATGGGCAGATTCCAGTGAGAGTCGGTGCTGAGATTAAGCATTGGTTTGAAGCATTTAGCTCCATCTAATCTTCTTCATCCTCACTCCAAGTTAATCACCTCAAAGCCATATACAGCCTAAGTAAAATCTTGCTGTGAAGGCTGGGAAGATGGCTTAGTGGTTAAAGGTGCTTGCTTGTAAAAACTGATGACCCAGGTTTGATTCCCCAGTACCCACATAAAGCCAAATGCACAAAGTGGGATATTCATCTGGAGTTCATTTGCAGTTCTCTCTCTTGTCTCTCTCTCTCTCCTTCTCTCTCTCTCTCATTCTTTTTCCCTCTGCTTAAAATAAATAAAATACCTTTTGAAAATTCTACTATGAAAACAATCTCAGTAGAATGCAGGAAGCATTTTCTCTCCCTAATAGATTGCTGCCCTTCAGTCTGTCCTCCTGAATGCCCTGGTGACTCCTTATGCCTCTGGGATGATGTTTTAAGCTGTATCTGACAGGCAATTGAAAAATTTCTGTAACTCCCTGTTTGGACTCCAAGCTTTCTGGGGTTAGGATGTATCTTATTTGCCTGCATCTGAACCCCCTCTGTCTATAGAGACTCTATAGCAGGTATTCAACCAGTTAGGTTGAATTGACTTGAAAAGGTTTGGTATCTACAGCACAATTTATCAATTTAGTCCATCCCTCATCTGTCAGGGCCAGGTGCCAGAAACTGAAGTCTACTGGTCTGCCAGGAATAGGGCCATGTTTTTCCTCTCACCCCACCCTCTTTGTGCCTCAGTGCTGCCCACAATTCTTTACACTGGCAGAAATTGATGACGTCCTTGAAAAATGACTTTTTCTCTCCTCTCCTATTTTGGCCTCTCACCATTTTAATAACCCTGCTCTCTCCTCCTTGTCACTACTCTTTAAGTTATACAATTCTGGAATCACTACATACCTTTAATCCCAGCACTTGGAAGGCTGAGATAGGAGAATCATAGTGAGTTCCAGGCCAGCTTGAGAGGACATAATGAATTCCAGGTCAGCCTGGGCTAGAGCAAGACTCTACCTTGAAAAGCCAAAACCAAAACAAAACAAAAAGAAGACTTTTGGGCTGGAGAGATGGCTTAGGGGTTAAGGTGCCTGCCTCCTAAGCCTAAGAACGCTGGTTCCAATCTCCAGCGGTTCCAGTCTCCAGGTCCCACGTTTAGCCAGATGCAAAGTGACACAAGAGCGCAATGCCGTACTTGCCCACAAGGGGGCGCAACATCTGGATTTCGTTCACAGCAGCTGAGAGACTGCTGGCGCGCCCATCTCTATCTGTCTTCCTCTCCCTTTCTCTCTCTCTCTCTCTAAAAATAAAAAATGAAAAATAAAGAAGACTTTTAAAGTATGTGTTTTCATACCCTTTGATTAATTTCTTTTATAAGCATATTTGTATTTATTATTTATGAGTAGAAAGAGAGAGAGGAAGAGAGAGAGAGAGAGAGAGAGAGAAAGAGAGGACAAACCAGGGCCTCTTGCCATTGCAAACAAACTCCAGATGCAGGTGCCACTCTGTGCATCTGGCTTTACTTGGGTACTGTGGAATAAAACCTGAAAGCAAGTGCCTTCAACTTCTGACCCATTTCCAGAGCCCAAGAACCTTCTTTTTACAGATGATGGCAAATAAGGGGAAGACTCAAGCCTCATAAAAATGACAACAAGAGGAAAAAAGCCAAATTCTGAAATTAATATTCACCAACATGAGTCTATGGTTTGGGGGTGAAGCTTTCTCCACCCTGCAGAGTGTGTCTGCCTAAACTGTCTGTCTTGGTCTCTCTCCTTAAGAATGTTATATCTTTAAATTAGTTAAGCATCATGTAAGTTTCTATAGTACTGATTCATGGCATCAATAGTTGTTTTTGAAAATATTTTATTTATTTATTTTGCAAGGAAGGAGGGTGAGAGAGGTGATGGGATAGAGTGGGGGAGAGAGAGAAAGAGTAAATGGATACATCAGGGTCTCTAGCAACTGAAAGGGAACTCCAGATGCATGGGCCACTTTATGCATCTGGCTTTGCATGGGTATTGGGGAACCAAACCTGGTCATCAGGCTTTGCAGGCAAGAGCCTTAACTACTGAGCCATCTCACCAACCTGGCATCAGTAGCTTTGTGTATTTTCTTCTTCCCCTCTGTCCCATGCCCCCATCCCCCCGTACATACCTTTCTACTCACTGTATTCTTATTTTTAATCTTCAGAGATTGTGATGAATTTTTCATAACAATAGTTTTTCCCCCTTTTTAATTACTTTATTTATTATTTATTTGAGAGGGAAAGGCAGATAAAGAGAGAGAAAGAATGGGCATGCCAGGGCCTTCAGGCAATGCAAACAAACTCCAGACGCATGTGCCACCTTGTGCATCTGGCTTACATGGGTACTAGGGAATCAAACCTGGGTCCTCAGGCTTCATGGGCAAGTGTCTTAACTGCTAAGCCATCTCTCCAGCCCTTTGCTGACTTCTTTAAGCCAATAATTTATGAAACTACCTTAGCAAAAAGAAGGAACACATTGGTGAATTCAGTCATAGAACCCTTATTTGTTCTGGGGCAGGGGTGCTCCTTTTCCCTAACTACTTAATAGATATAATGCTAGTGAGAAAAGTGGCTAAGTGTGTGCTGACCAGATTTTCCTCAGAGTCTCCACAGCTGAAAGTGAAGCTTGAGTCAGAGTCTACTAGCAGCAGGATTCAGGAAAATATCCACTAGCAGAAGGACTCAGGAAGATATCCATTATCAGTCCCTCTCCCCCTGCCATAATGTATGACCCACAATCTCCATTGAGTTGATCTGCATCCACAATAAGGAAGGCATCTTCAGAAATGGGGCAGGGAAGAGGGAAAGGATGGTACTAACAGGTGTTGTTTACATACAAAATATGTCCATATCTAATAAAAATAAAAAAATAAAAGATATATTTACTATCAGACGGATTCAAGAAGATATCCACTAGTAGAAGGACTCGGGAAGATATGCCCCCATTCCACTGAGGGCCCTCCTCATTGGGGTTATCAGCATTCATGGTATGGTCATGAATATACTAATTAGTCTCTGGGTAGGGGGATAATGCCTCAGAATACACCTTCTCACCCTGTGGCTCTTACATTCTTTCCACCTCTCTTGCACAATGTTCCCTGAGCCTTGGCGAGCATAAATATAATATTACAAATATTTTGAGCTCTCAGCAGCTTCTGATTTTCTTCTTTGATGAGTTTTGAGTCTCCTCAGTGTCTACTGTCATCTTCTTGGACATTCCTTATATTTTGTTTGTCCACTTAAATATCTACTACCCCCTCTATTGAGCCCTTCCTGCTTCTACTCTCCAAGCCTCATTCTAATTATGCTTACTACTTACAAACAAGTAAAATTATTCCATGTTAGGATCCATATATGAGAGAGAATATGCATCATTTGTTTTTCTGAGCTTGGTTTACCTCACTTAATATAAAATTCTTTAGGTCTATATATTTTCCTGCAAATTTCATAACTCCACTTTTACTTACTGCTAGATATAACTCCTTGTGTATATGTACCACATCTTCATTATCCATTCATCAGTTGATGAATACCTGGGCTGATTCCATTTCTGACTTGTTGTGAAGAGAGCAGCAACAAGCATGGTTGAACAAGTACCTCTATAGTAAAGTATAAAGTCTTTAGGAAATCTGCCCAGGAGTAGCATAGCTGGATCAAATGATGGATTTGTTTTAGGTTTGTGAGGAAACTTCATACTGATTTCCAATGTTGCTGGACAAGTTTATACAGTGAATAAGGATTCCACTTTCTGCACACACTTTACAGCATTTGTTGTCATTTAATTTTTTGATATTAGCCATTATGACCAGAATAAAGTGAAATCTCAAAGCAGTTTTAACTTACATTTCCCTGATGGCTAGAGATGTTGCACACTTTTTAGATGTTTACAAATTATTTGTGTTTCTTCCTCTGAGAACTCTGTTTAGTTCCCTGACCCATTTTTTTGCATGAGTTGATGGATTTTTTATGGGTTGGTTTTTTAGTTCTTTATGTATTTTAGATATTAAACCTCTTTCAGTTGAAATAGCTGGCAAGGCTTTTCTCATATTTAGTAGGTTGTCTATTGGCTGTGTTGATGGTATAGCTGTACAATAGGTTTTTTGTTTAATGAGGTCCCATTCATAGCTTTAGTGTTTTTTTGTTTGTTTGTTTGTTTGTTTGTTTGTTTGTTTTTGTTTTGTTTTTCAAAGCAGGGTCTCATCTAGCTCAGGCTGACATGGAATTCATTATGTAGTCTCAGGGTGGCCTCGAACTCGTGGCGATCCTCCCACCTCTGCCTCCCGAGTGCTGGGATTAAAGGTGTGCACCACCACACCTGGCTTTTTTATCTTTTTATTTTATTTTATTATTTTATTTTATTTAGTTTAGTGTTTTTTTTTTAAATTCAATGGGTTACTGGAGTATTATTCGAAAGTCTTTCCCTATGTTTATATGTGCTTTCTACTTTTCACCTAGTTGTTTAATAGTTTCAGGTCTTATAGAGGTATTTGTCCCACTTGGAGTTGATTTTTGTGCAGAGTAAGAGAAGAGGATCTAGATTCATTCTTCCACATGTGGTTATCCAGTTTCCTAGCACCATTTGTTTAAAATTCAGTCTTTTCTCCTAAGTGTTTTTGGCCTCTTTGTCAATGATTGAGTGCTTGTAGTTACTAGAACTTATATCTGAATCTTATATTCTATCCTATTAATCTAGGAGTCTGTTTTGTACCAGTACCATGTTGTATTTATTATTATGGCTTTGTGGTATATCTTGAAATCAAGTACACTGATACCACCAATAGTTTTCCTTTTGAAGAGGGCACTTTTGGCTATTGGAAGATTTTGTCCTTCAATATGCACTTTGAGATTACATTTTCTATTTCTATGAAGAATAGTACTGGAATTTTGATTGGTATTCTGTTGAATCTGTATACTGATTTTTGCAGGATGGTCATTTTCATGATATTAATTCTTCCAATCCATGAACATGTGAGGTCTTCCCTTCTTCTCATCTCTTCCACCATTCTTCAGTATTTAATATTGTTATTATAAATATCTTTGGCTTCTTTATATAGGGACATTCCAACATATTAAATTTTATTGTGGTTATTGTAAATGAGAATGTTTCCCTTATTTCTTTCTCAGTTTGTTTTTTCTACCTCTGCCTCCCAAGTGCTGGGATTAAAGGTGTGCACCACCACATCAAGCTTCCCCTATCTATTTTTTAATGTGGGTATATAGAGCTATAAACTGCCCTCTTAGAACTGCCTTTACTGTGCCCCATTGGTTTTAGTATGCTGTGTTTTCATTATTATTCAATTATAAGAATTTTTTATTTCCTTCTTGTTTAATAGTGTGTTGTTTAATCTACAGCAATTTGCATGTTGTCTGTTGTTTCTCTTGTTGATTTATAGCTTTATTGCATGTGGTTTGCTACAAAAGAAGGAGTTATACCAATTTTCCTGAATTTGTGGAGATTTGCTTTGCCTCCTAATATATGATCTATTTTAAAGAAGCTTCCATGAGTTGCTCAAAGGAATACATATTTTGCAAAGTTTGTAGATGCCTGTTAAGTCCACTTGATCTAGGGTGTTGTTTATTTCCATGGTTGCTACATTTTCTGTTTAGATGATCTGTCTATTGACAACAGTGGGGTATTAAAGTCATCCACTATTATTGTGTGGGTATTTATTTTTGATTTAGTATCTAGATTTTGCTTTATAAAATTTTGTTTCCCTGTGCTTGGTGCATATATGTTTATGATTTTAATATCTTATTAAATTATTACTTTGAGAAATATAAAATGTTCTTTTTTTTTCTTTTTGGGTTTTCAAGGTAGGGTCTCACTTAGTCTAGCTCAGGCTGACCTGGAATTCACTACGTAGTCTCAGGGTGGCCTCGAACTCACAGTGACCCTTCATCTCTGCCTCTTGAGTGTTGGGATTAAAGGAGTATGCCACCATGTCCAGAGTAAATGTTCCTGTTTATCACTTTTGATTACTTTTGGCTTTAAGTCTATTTTGTCATTTATTAGAATAGCCACACTTGCTTGCTTCCATTTGCTTCAAATGTCTTTCCACATTCTTTCACCCTAAGTTGATGTTTATCTTTAATGGTAAAGTGGGTTTCTTGAAGACAGCAAATTTTGATTTTGATGTGGGAGTTAAGTTCATTGATGTTCAAAGTTAAAATTGGCAGTGTGATTTACTCCCTGTCAAGTTAAAGGAATATGTAGAGTTTGGTGTTTTCTTGATCTTCATTTGCTTTTTATCTTATTATTATTGCTTTTACTCTGCTGTAGCCTCTTGAATATGTTTACTCTTCTTTTCAGTGTGAAGTATTCTCTGTAGTGCTGGTTTAGTGTTCATATATTCATAAAGCATGCTTTTAAAAATATTTAATTAATTAATTTATTTGAGAGAGAGAGGCAGGCAGATAGAAATAGAGTGAGAGAGATACAAAATGGGTGTATAAGGGCCTGTAATCACAGCAAATGAATATTTGCATTACCACCATGTGCATCTGGCTTATGTGCATACTGGGGAATTGAACCTAGGTCTTTAGGCTGTGCAGGCAAATGCCTTAACTGCTAAGCAATCTCTCCAGTCCCAAAGTATGCTTTTCATCCTGGAAAGTTTTTCTTTTCACCTTCTATTATGAGGGATAATTTTGTTGGGTATAATAGCTTGGGTTGACCATGCTTTTTCAAAATGTAAAATACTCCATTCCAAGTCTTTCTAGCTTTTACAATTTCCATGTAAAACTCATATGTAATTCTGATGGTTTTACCTGTGTAAGTGACTCATTTTTTCCTGCTGCATCTTTTAGTACCCTCTCTTTGTTTTCTGTGATTAGTGTTTTAACTGTAATGTGATGTGATAAACTTATTCTCTGGTCCTACTTGGTCTCCTTTGAACCTCTTTTACTTATACCTGGATGGACCTCTCTTTTATAGGAAAGTTTTAACAATATATTCTTCTAAAATTTTACTGAAGATATTCTCTATGCCCTTTGCCTTTAGTTCTTTCACTTCTTGCATGCCCATGATTCAAATGGTTGATTTGTTTATAGTGTCACACATTTCTCTCATGCTCTATTTGTATATATATTTAACTTGTCATTGATATTTTACCTCCCAATCTACTTCCTCTGTCTTGTCTTAAATCCCTGATAGTATGTCTTCCACATGATTTACTCTGTTGATGAGGCTTTCTTGGGAACTTTTAAATTGAATTGTTTCATTTTTTGATTGGCAATATGTTTTCCTTCAACATATCTATCTCTTTATTGACTTCCATTTTCATTTATTGGTTTGACTTTCTCATTTTCTCTTGGAATTAATTTCTCCATTTGATCATGTCCTCTTTGTATTCATCCAATTCTTTCTGTTGATTGTCTTCCATTTCATTCAGTTGTTTGTTCATGGCTTCATTAAGTTTGTTGAATATACTTATTGTAATTGCATTTTGAAATTCTCTGTCTGGATTTCCTCTAAGTAATTTTCACTGGAAGCTCCCACTATGAGTCTAGACATTTTTGATGAGAATATCTTGTCTTGGTTACTTGTGTTATTTGTTTCCATTGAGGTTTGCCCATCTTGATATAATCCCTTTGTTTTGCCAATAATGCATCAACAGAAGTTCCATGGTCACCTGTGTTGAGTGACCTGTTATGCCTTGCTCTAGAAGGATGTGCATGAGTGGTCTACCCTCAGTTCTAAGTTGGGCATGAAGAAGAGCCTATGGCTTGCTGCTTGCTTGGGATTTGCTTTGCTTAAGGCCAGAAGGGGCAGGTGATCCTGGGTGCACAAGAGGTTGAGGACTGCTTGAGCATAGAGGAAGGACATCCCTAGGTCCTATGTGGATTAGTTTACAGTGCTTGGGGTGGGTACCTGTATGGCACAATATAGGCCTGGTCCTAGCCAGACCGCATGGCAGAAGAAAACAGGAAGTGGCTTCTATGGAAATGGCGTTATGTGCAGGCTTGGTGTGACAACAGTTACAGTCCCATGCTCGCAAGAAGCCTACTACGAGATGTCCTATCCAGAGACAGGCTGTCATTGGTCACAAAAAGGGGCCCACCCCATACAAGGATTAGCCAGCCAAACCCCTTAAAACCCACGTGCATTTTCCTAAATAAACAAGTTTGCTGAGTCTCTCTTCTGCTTTCACCCAACTCCCAAAGTCTGTGTCGTGACTCTGCGCTGCTCATCCCAACTCAGCAGAGACTCTACCGTCCCTCCTGAGCTGGCCTTAGGGGGGACTGCAACATCTGGCCCCCACAGATCATTCCCTTGGTTTATTGAGCATGTTCGCTCACACACTGGACTGCCTGGCTTTATTGCTGGTGGGAATTCACAGGTAGACAAATTTATTGCTGTCTCCTCCTTGCCACCTTTAGAACAAGCTAGACGTTTACACCAAAGGTTCCATCTATCCCCCACTAATCTAAAAACCCTATATCCTGAGCTCTTGCTTAGCCAATGCAAACATTTAACCCATACCTGTAAGGCCCCCTGTGCCCCCTACAGCCTCAAGGAGTCAATACTAGAGGCCTTACCCTAAATTCTATCTGGCAGATGGATGTTACTCACATACCTTCCTTTGGTAACCTCAAATATGTCCATGTCATTGTGGACACTTACTCTAAGCTTACTTTTGCTATTGCTCTCTCTGGGGAAAAGGCATCCCATGTCATTAAGGCAACAAAAACTGCTATGTTGGTCATGGGCGTACCCTGGTCAATTAAAACTGACAATGACCCTGCATACACATCTGCCCAATTCACATCCTTCATGGAATCTTGGGGAATCAAACACTCCCTTGGGATCCCCTACAACCCACAAGGACAAGCCATCGTGGAGAGAACGAACTGGACCATAAAGGTACTATAAAACAGAAGTCTACTATGTTGCCCAAGGACCCCCACTTGGCCCTAGTGGAAGCTCTTTTCACCCTCAATTTTCTCACCTTTGATGAGGCAGGACTCTCCCCAGCCTACAAACATTAGAGATCCCAACCAACCATGACACCCTTACCCTTAGTCCACTGGAAAGATCCCCTTACTAATATTTAGAAGGGGCCCCACCCTCTTTTAACACAGGGCCGGGGATATGCTTGTGTCTTTCCAGAAACTTAACAGATCCCAGTTTGGATTCCTGCCAGAAACATCCATCCAGCCACTGACTCAGCGACTGGCCTTGATGAAGAGGATGATGCCAAACCCCTCAGGCTGCACACAGGACTTTAAACTTAGACCATACTTGTTTGGTGCTGTGGGCCTATATTCCCACACTTTTCCTAGGCTTTATTTTAGCCACTCTATTTCACTGTATTCCTCCCCCTTCAAGCATGCACTTCCCCTTAGCCACACCTTTGCCTTTTATGGTAATGCTATCCTCCAACCAGTCATAAATTCCTTTGCAACTCCTTTGATTACATTGATCTGCTACCATAAAGGACACTCAATGCTACTGACTATGACACTAGGGTGAACTCACGATAGTTGCCAGCAACCTGTCCTACTCCAGTCCTTTTCAGGCTCTCTAGTTGATTCTCACTCACTGGGACTGTTCACACACCACAGAGCTATGCCCACTTGGCCCTTCCATGCCTCCTAGGCAACAGCCTCATATGTATGGTACAATACAGGTCTAGCCCCTAGCCAGACCTCATGCTAAAAGCCATACCAGGCCATACCCCTCGGGTTTTCTCACCAGGATGGTGGATAGCCCATGACGGGTAAGTTTCCATGAGATGGGGCAACCTAAGACAGGCACCATCACATGTGATGATCCCTTGGGGCCTGGGTTCAACAATGGCTTTCAAAAACCCATACCAGGCATACCCCTCGGGTTTTCTCACCAAGGTGGTGAGTAGCCCATGACAGGTAAGACTCCATGAGATGGGACAACCTAAGACAGGCACCGTCACATATGATGATCCCTTGGGGCCTGGGTTCAACAATGGCTTGGCAAAAAACCATACCTCTCAGGGTTGCCAATAATAAAAACAAAAAGGAGACTATGTATGGCACAATATAAGCCTGGTCCTAGCCAGACCACATGGCAGAAGAAACAGGAAGTGGCTTCTATGGAAATGGCATTCTGCGCAGGCTTGGTCTGACAACAGTTACAGTCCCATGCTTGTAAGAAGCCTACTACGAGATGTCCTATCCAGAGACAGGCTGTCATTGGTCACAAAAAGGGGCCCACCCCATACAAGGATTGGCCAGCCAAACCCCTTAAAACCCACGTGCATTTTTCTAAATAAACGAGTTTGCAAAGGTTCGCTTCCCGCTTTCACCCAACTCCTGGAGTCTGTGTCGTGACTCTGCGCTGCTCACCCCAACTCGGCAGAGACTCTACCGTCCTTCCTGAGCTGGCCTTAGGGGGGACCACAACAGGTACCCATGGGCTGACTGTTCAGGTTGTGAAGATGAGCTTATAATGCACTGATCTCTGGGAATCTGATGGCTTGTTTTCTTTACTCAGGGCTGGAATTTTCATGGTACCTAGAATAGTGGAACTAGTTGAGTGAAGGGGAAGGGCTTCATGTGTTGTGCATGGTCTAATCTGAATGTTCCTAGTGACTGCACACAGGTTGTCAGGGCAGTGCAAAGAGAGCCTATGGCCCTGCTTGACTGCTCACCTGGGAACTGAAGGCCAGTCTGCCTTGCTCAGGATCTAAATTCTTTTCCTTCTGCTTATGTGCCTTGCAGTCAAGAACTCTGAATGGTATGAAAATCATCAGCAGGAGTGGAATGCTTGCTGGCTGTGATCTACACAGTTAAAAGGGCAAACAATCTTTCCTCAGCTTCAGATCACACCTGGTACCCAGAATACAAAGTCATAAACAAAAAATGAAGAAATATGACTAATCAGTCAACAAAACCTTTAAAAGTTTGACTTTTATGGACATCTAAAAATTTTAACATCATTGGAAACATAATTGCCCTATATCTCTTGTATGACAATATAGAAATTGTTTAGGATATACTATAACCTTGAAAACTGGAATGAGAATATTTGATAGTATACCCTGAAGAAGTATTCTTCCACATACTTGGGTACTTTCCAGCCTAAAACCTCACTGAGGCTCCCTTGCCAGCCAAAGCAGCCCCTCTTTGCTCTTGGATAAGCAAAGTATTTCTACCTTGCTTGTAAAGTTTAAAAATGACCAAGATCCACATTACCCATGGGGGGAGGACAGGGAGAAGGCTAACAATGGTACCATCATGGCTGTCTATATACTATATACATAACTAATTAAAAAATGACCTTGTCTTAGGCAATTACCTTGAAAGGGTCAGTCAAATCTCAAATTTCACCTTACCTTCTCCTTATTAACTTTAGACTTCAACCTAGGGTCAGAACTTAGCATGACCAGGGATCTAATTACAAAGTCAAATACAGAAGGAAAAAGATAACTAAATAGTTTCAAAATTTTGTCAGTTTATGTCAGCAAATATTGCAAATACTTGTAGAAATGGATGTGAGATTACTAGACTAAGGAATAAAGAATACTGATATTAACTCTGAAGGGATAATAGCCTTCCCTGAAAACTAGAGGGAACTAAAGAGTAAATAACTAACCTTATGATTAGAAGGCCATAAAGAACAGAGACATCCAGTGCTCCCTAGACAATTCTGCTAAAAAGCCTATTCTGAGAAAATAAGTTTGATGTCTTATCTGCTTCCTTTGGACCTGCAGCTGATTCAGTCTGTTTGCATTAGGATCCTCCTTATAAGTATGAACTACAGCCTGACTCAATGCTTCAGCCTTCATCCCACAGTAAGGCTGCTGCCCCTAGCTGTACCTATCAACAAACAGTCTGTTTGTAGAGATCAAGTCCAATGTTCTTTCTTGCTTTTCTCTTACACTTTTCTTACATTGTAGTGCCATGACTCAGATCAGAGCACTCCAGGGCTTTTGGGCTGCACACCTTTTCCTTTTCTTTCCCTCTCCTCTTCCCTACCTCCCTGCCAGTGTTCCACTCTCTCAGGAACACAGACACCCACCAAGCTCACTATTTGGACTAAACAGTCACCATTCTGACCTGAGACCTCTGGTTATTTGTGGTTTTTATCTACATAAGCAGCACAAGTTCCATTTAGCCCCATGGATCAGGGAGCTTTATTGGTGCTCTGTGTAAACAAAACTTGACACCTGGCAGCTTTCTCCTTCTCTTTCCCTCTCATTCAGACTCTTGGATTGCATGAGCTTGGCAGCTTGTCTGTAGAGATTGAGGAATTCTGGCCAGGTCTACTCCCTGGTGAATGTCCAAAATCCCTCTGTGAGCTCAGCCTAGTCTCTGACAGCTCTTTGGGCAATCCACAAGGTCATATCTCTCTTTTCTTCTCCCTCCCTCCTTTTGAACTCCAGATAAAAGGTCTCCCATTGTGTGATCCACTGCATCTACACCTTCATCGGATGGCAGCTTCAGGACAAGGTAGTCACTCTCAGGCTGTGGTGGAGGTGCCCTGCCTCAGACCTTAGAAACTCCAGGAGTTTATCATTTTTCAGTCCTTGATCAGAGACTCCATGGGCCTCCCATGTATTGTTCCCCTGGACACCCCAAGCACTACAAGTGTAGGGATACTCCCTAAGCCTCCCTAAGCCTAGGAGATACCCCTAGTGGTGGGATTGGCCACTCTAGTCCTTGTCCTCCAAAATGAGCTCTAAATTATCTGTTTCAAAAGACACTCCATGGGCACATCTCAAGGCTAATTTAAAGGAGCTAGAATTTCCTGAGCTCCTCCTGCCAAATTGCTCTAGCTTGCTATCCAAATTTGGCCACAATATTCTCTAACCAATGGCCAATGCTGACCTGAATTTGGTATTTTGGATTTCAATATTTTTATTGGTCTTGATAACTTTTCCCAAGGACATGGAAAATAGTACAGCAAAAGGTATGTGAGATTTTTTCCCTGCTCCAGCACTTGCCTTTCATTTGGTCCTTGAATACTCAGATGGCTCACTAAATTCCTCCAAGTCAGAATACATGCCTTCACTTCACAGTGAGTCACTGCATTCTTCACAGCCACTGAATATCAGCCTCTGGACCTCCAACTTCCACATTACTGTGCAGGGCACCCCAATAGATCTACTTCCCCCAGCAGGAAGTAGTCTAAGAGAGCTCATTACCTCAATTCCAGCCTATTCAATGTTCCCCTACATGCTCATCCCCAGTTCTCTCAAATCTTCTTTATCCTTCCAGAGTCTGGACTGAAGGATTAATAGCCTTCTCTGAAAACTAGAGGGAATGAAAGAGTTAATAACTAACCTTATGATTAAAAGGCAGTAAAGAACAGAGACATCCAATCCTCCCTAGACAATTCTGCTAAAACGCCTATTCTGAGCAAGTAATTTTGAGAGCTCCCTTGACCTTACATCTCTCTTATCATACAAAATACAAAAACAAGGTACATCCAACTATGATAGGTACATTTCTACTCTTTATACATTTCTATTCTTTACAAGCAATAATTTATAAATAGCTGTTTTTATAGTAGCAGAAATAGATTGATGTACAACTTGTCCAAGATTGGGCTCAATCTACTAGTTAAAGTATCTTGGAGTGTTTTTTAAATGTTTCCTTATTTGGTTGACTAATGGCTAAATTTAGCTGATCTTCCTTTATTGAAGGTCATAAATCATAAATTCTTTAGTATAATACAGAGTACAGAAGTGAAAGGCTTGGCAAGTAGCATATTACAGGGGACTTACAGTATTCACTCACAGGCTAAATCTCTCCCCAAAAAGTCTCAGCACACATTCGTTCACCACAGCTTTGAGAAGTATGTTAATTACTGAAGAAACTATC
This sequence comes from Orientallactaga bullata, assembly GCA_004027895.1. Lineage (NCBI taxonomy): Eukaryota > Metazoa > Chordata > Mammalia > Rodentia > Dipodidae > Orientallactaga > Orientallactaga bullata. Next base: position 53,245 of record PVKW010003046.1, read on the forward strand.
ATCTCATTTGGAAAGTACTAAAGACAAGAGATTATAAGAAGAAATTCTTCACTTGGAATGAAATCCCTATTTTCACATGGATAGCAAAGGCTAAGTAACACTACTTACCTATTAGAGACAAAGTAGATATGTCTACCATACAGGTATTAGAATTAGCATAGAAATCAGGAGAAACAACAATTAACAGTCTTTATGTGCAACTAATCAGTGGTCCTCAAGTTTTGCGTACATAATTATCACCAGGAAAGCTTTTTAGGACACAGTACATAAATATAAATATTATAGATGCCTTGATCCCATCCTTAGATTTATGGCTCAATAAGTATGATTGAGTACCAAGAAATCACATTTTAACTAACTTTCCAGGTTACATTGATGCTAGGGTGTTTTAGTTTCCTTTATGCTGCTGGAAGTAAAAACATGTCCAAAAGCAGCTGATGGGAGGAAAAGGTCTATTTGGGCTGACAGTCTTAAGGGGGATGCTTTAGCATGGCAGGAAAAAGATGGTAGAGCAGAGTTTGGGTATCACATCTTGCTGTAGCAGGTGGAAGATAGCAGCAAGAGCTGATCTCTGGCAAAGGGGAACCCACCCCCAGTATCATAACTCCTCCAGTAAAGCTTCACCTCCCAAACTGCCCTTAGCTGGGCACCAAGCATTCAAAACACATGAGTTTATGGGAGACATCTGAGTCTGACCACCACATTCACATTCTGTGTTGGTCCCCACAGACTCATGATCATCTCATGATGTAAAATGCATTCAGTCCAATTTTAGAAGTCCCCATATTCTTTGCCAATCCCAACTCAGTTTAAAAGTCCAAAGTCTCATCTGAAACAGTCTCTTTTTACTGTGAGCCTGTAAAATAAGAAAATGTTAAATATACATAATGGCACAGAGTAACACTCCTATGCCAAAACTAAGACATTTTAGGGTAAAGAGCAAGAAGAAGGAGGGGTCCAAGGGGAGGGAGAAGGTAGGGTAAGAAGCCATGTAAGTTCGTCCACAGCAGGTTGTCTTGGAAGTCCTGTCTCCTCTTCTGTAAATCTTTCTGGAGCTTTTCTGGCTTCATTTGGGTCTAGTAGCATCCACACCTTTAGTTGTTCCTGGGGAAGAAACAGAGGCATAGTTCTCAGGGGTGGGACACTCCCTGGAGAATTGATTATTATCATCCCCTTGTTGGGGTAAATATTTTAAGTCTCTTGCTGGTACCCAAATAGGTCTTTTTTCCTCTTGAGGAAAGACACATTTAAATCCTCTCCCTGCTGTGAGGAGGGGGTCTGGTCCCTTCCAGGCCCCAGTTAATGGGTCCCTCCATTTGACCCAGATGGGGACAAGTGTCTATCTTCTTTAGAAAAATTTAAAATATTTAGGGTTAATAATGCCTTTTTTTGTTGGTCATGTGGGGGTAGGGATTCCCCCTTTTGTTTTTGTAATTGAGACTTGAGAGTTTGATGATATCTTTCCACGATGGCCTGGCCCCGCGGGTTATATGGGATGTCTGTGGAAAGTGAGATTTTCCAGGTTTGGAGGAAATCTATAAAAGTCCTGCTTATGAAGCAGGGACCATTATCAGTTTTGATTTGATCTGGCAATCCAAGGGTGGCAAAGCATTGAAGCATATGGCTAGTAGCATGTTTAGTTTTTTCCCCAGCATGTGCTGATGCCCAGCAAGCATGGGAGAAAGTATCAACTGACAGAAAAATATATTTAAGTTTTTTAAATGGAGAATAGTGCGTAACGTCAATCTGCCAAAGGTGATTAGGGCGTAGTCCTCTAGGATTGTCTCCTGTAGTTTGAAGAGGAGGTACTTGGAGGAAAGGTTGACAGGATTTGCAGGTTCAGACAATTTTTTTAAGGTCCTTGACTGGCACATGGGGATATTTATGTTTAAGGCCCCTCCAATTTATATGAGTTAATAAGTGGAAGTGTGTAGTTTTTGAGACTGTATTACACTGAGGCTGAGAGGCCAGTTTGTCAGCCAAATCGTTTTTTTTAAGAGAGGAATCCTGGTAAATTTTGATGGCCTCTGAGATGTTGAAGAAAAATGGGGTTAATTCTTTGTTTAAGTAGGGAGCGGGCTTGAATCATCAATGGGGTTATAATATTGGAGTCCAGTCTAATATGGGCCTCAATTAGGTTGGGTAACAGGTTAACAACATAAGGGCTGTCAGAAAATAAGTTAAATGGCTCCTGAATAGTGTTCAAAGACAAAACGACAGCAAATAGTTCTTTGAATTGTGCTGATCCTGTGACCTCATGGGAGATTGACTTTATGGGCATAGGCTTTTTTTTCCTCTTTAGGGGAGGGTAAACAACTAGGGAAGTGCCCCCCATCAGTGAATACAGTAAGAAAATTAGGGTTGGGTTTAGATAAAAAAAAGTCTGGGGGGTCTCCATTCCAACCTAGAGAAGGAGCTTATCTATTTATAAGGACCATAGTGACAATCAATTATACCCAGAAACCCCTCGAGGGCCATAGCAACCCTGTTGTTATTTCTCTGAAGCCAAGTGAAGTCTGTTACCTTAAAGGGGGTGACAATGAGATGAGGTTCTGTGCCAAACAATCGGACAGAGGTGTCCCTGCCCTTGATAATGCAGTCTGCAATCTGGTTAGTTATAGAGTAAACTCTGGGGACTCCACCAAGGGAGAGGTGAATCCATTGGATGGGTTCTCTTTTCTGGGCTAACAGCACAGTGCATAATGTTTCCCCAGAGAAAATACAGAGGGAGATAGGTAAGTTAGGATCGAACCTCTTTAGGATAGCAGCATCAATAGCCCATTGTACCTTATGTAGAATTTGTTCATGATGAGGGGGCAAGGTTATCTGAGAGGAGAGAGTAAGACCCTTTAAGAGGTCAAATAAAGGGGACAGTTCCTCAGTAGTTATGGGTATCCAGGGCCTCATCCAATTAATTTCCCCCAGCACCTTTTGGAGTTGAGGCAAAGTATAGAATTTTTGAATATGGAGTTGGGGTTTGACAGGAGAAACAGTATCAAGGCATAACCTGGAGCCCAAAATCTTGAAGGGAGGGGCAGTCTGTACCTTTTCTGGAGCCACTTTAAAATCATTGGCCTGTAAAATGGCAAGGCATTTAGGAGTAAGGTCTTGGAGATCAGATGGGTTGGAATGACCTAAAATAATGTCATCCATATAAATGTAGAATAAAATGTTAGGATGATTAATCAAGGAAGAAAAGATATGAGACTTGTATTGTTAGGGTCAATTTAGGGCTGACAGTTAGTAGTTTTTTATGATGTTGAAGCTTATAGATCTAGGGGAAGTTTCATACTGGCAGAAGTTGGCCTGTCTTTATAGAGCCATGAAAGAGAGAAAAAGAAATTAATTAGTCACACAGTACGTAGAGTAAAATTATTGTAGCCAAGTTACAGTAAGCTTTAGGAATTTTTGTTAGGCACACTTTGTATATCTTTACAATGGAATTTTAAATCATTATTACACCTTAAAATTGGCCCCCCAGTGACATTGTCCTTAGTAAGGCAATTGTAGATGTAAACTATAAATTAATAAAATACTGAATATATTGGGGGACATATATTTAAATTACCATATTTTGTCCCTGGCTTTTAATAGATTTATAATAACAGTAACAATAATAATAAAATCAAACAAGTTAATTGGTATAAGGCATAGTAAGGAGAGACTAGAACAATTTAAATTTAACCACCATTAGCTGTCATTAAACTTTTGTAGTAACAAAAGACTGACAGTTTTTAGGTTTTTTTTTTAATTTTGTCCCTCCAGCTGGCAGAGCTGTCAGGGAAAACTTTAATCTCAGGCCAACATTGTATTACCGATTGAGTTAGTTGGGCTTAGTATGAATTGAGCTAGGCAGACAGAGAGAGAATGGGCATGCCAGGCCTCCAGCCACTGTTTACATGGGTACTGGAGAATTGAGCCTTGAACCTGGGTCTTTAGGCTTTACAGGCAAGCGCTTAACCACTAAGCCATCTTTTTAGTCCCACGTTAATGGGAAGGCAGTGAAGGGTGGGACAATGGTGTGTAGGATATAGCCATATAGACTTGAAAAACAGGTTTTTTAACCTCTAGCAGGGCAATATGAATGTCCCCAGTTATTTTTTTATTTTTTAAAGTTGGGCCCCGCGGGACATTTAGCTAAGAGCATCAAGGGGGCGTCCAGAGGTAAGGGGCAGGAACGGCAGTGACTCGCCTCATGGCAGACCATCTGTTTGTTTTTAAGATATTTTTAAAGTAAATTAGGAGCCTGCCCACCTGTCTCCTCCCCGTTCTGCTGGCCTTTTTTTTTTTTTACTCAAGGAGGCTCCGGGAAGTGCCCGGGCCCGGGCCAGAGCCACCGCTTAGGAACGTCCCACTCGGCCCGCTCCCCACAGGGATGTTGGCGGAGCCTGGTGGACCAGTGACTTGTGCTCCATGCCCGCGAGGAAAGCTAACCTCGGTTTGGGACGTTTGGGGAACTCGAGCTTGTATTTGATCACAGTTTACATTCACAGAAAGTTACATGGAGGAGCTGTATGAGGAAAGAAGTTTACCGGAGAATGTTAATGTGGAAGAATTTTGATATGTTCACATTTTCTACCAGGGGTTTGAGCACATTTGTCTTAGGCAACAGTTACAGGCTGAAAGAGCTGAAAAGACAGCTGTTCGGTGGCGGTTTGGGTGGCGGCCTTGGGAGAAAGGAGATTTTAAAAATCAGTTTTAGTTTTTTTTTTTTTATAGTTTTTGTTAAGGGCAAAAATGAACTTTTTTACGGAAAAGCCTTTAAGGCTGGCAATTAAGGCAAGGAGGACTGAATTAATCCATGGGGCTAAAACAAGAGTTTTGTCCCCAAAGCCATGGAGGTCTTTTTGTTTTGCTTTTAAGCCACATTTTAGGAGTTTTTGTAAAATTAGGGCAATAGTAATACATATGAGTACAACACAAGTATTTAAAGGCCCAAAAAATAGCTAAGCATGTTGTAGAATTAAGTTTAGATTTAGATTTGTGACGGCCAGATGAGTTTGTGCCCTTATGGGAGGCTTAATGGTATAAAACACAGTACAGTTGGGAGTAGATTTTTTCATGAGGTTTGTTTTGTCTTTTGGGACGGAGTTTTTATTTAAATGAGGAGGCAAAACGTTTAAAGTCTCCTCTAGGTCTGCCCACGTGGTGCGTCCGCCATGAACTGGCATTTAGAAATGGCGGCACTGGAGAACCCGGAAATGAAAGCAAAGAGAAAGTGATGAGTTTCCTCTAGGTCTGCCCACGTGGTGCGTCCGTCATGAACATACCTGTTTAGAAATGGCGGAGCCACAGAAGCAGTTTGTCGGCAAACTGGAAATGAAAAGAAAGAGAAAGGAAGTTGAAGCAAGCACAGATTACAGAAGCAAAGGTTAGAATATTAAATATGAAGATTACCTCATAACTTATGAGGATACACCCGTCAGCAATCCGGATTAGCCCGTCAGCTTAATTTTGTATTTTTCCTTCGTCATGTCGAAGACATCAGTCTGTAGTCCGTAGGTTTCTTTACCTGTAGTTTCGCAGGTAGTTTTGTTTCCTCACATGGGGCACCAGTTGTTGCGCCCCACGTTGGGCACCTGTTGTTGCGCCCCACGTTGGGCACCCGTTGCCGGTGCTTTTCCTCCACCACCGGCAGGTAGAGCGGAAGAGAGAGAGAGTCGGGCCAGCCGCTTCTCTTGAGGCTGAGTGGGAAGGCGGGTGTCGGCGACTCAAACCCCTCCCCCCCAAAACACCGGGGAGAAAGACCACATTGAGCTGTGGAGACTGTCTAAGGCGGAAATATCTCCTTTACTGTCATGGGAAGGTATTTATATATTTTGAGAGAGTGTGGGAAAAAGGATGAGATAAAGGTGTAAGGGCCAATAGTATTTCACCACGTCAGCAGCAGCTGGGCGGAGGCAGTTTCAGCTTAGGTGCTGAGTCACTCCAAGGACAGGTCGTGAAACTCTACTCAGGCTCTGGAAGCTCGACTAGGCCTCACCGGGAGTAGGCCAAGACTGGCTGGGCTAACCACTAGGCTTCACACCGGGCAGGGCCCAACACCAAAATCCTTTGGGTTCCAAATTCCACACCTCCAACTGGGCTGCTTATGGCCTCAGTGAGAAATTCATCCATAGGCACTAGTCCTCCTAGGCAGCCATCCCATAATCTCCAAAATCCTGAGATCTCTGCTGCACAGTCCCATTCCAGGGTCTTCCAGAGCCTCCACACAGGAATTGCAACAACACTTCACATTGCCCAGTAGCCATTTCCAAAAACTGTTCTATGGCCTTCTTTTTCCTGAATTTGTCATGCATACACAGCTAGTATGAAGGGTGAGGTTGCAAAACTTTTTAATCAAAATGGCATAAAGTTGACTTTTGAGGAGCAGGATAATCTTTTAACATTCTTTCTTCAGGCCCCTCCCCTTCAAGATGGAACTTCCTACTGTCCCAATGCAGAACAGCTGGCCCAGTCCTCAATGACTGTGTTCTCACAAATAATCACAGCTGAACTAGGTTGCAGTCTCTGGCCTGAAACAGGCTGGTAATCACATACTGAAACAGCAGTTTGAAGATAGCTGCAAGAGAAAACTGAGCTCTGGGAAGGGAGAAACTGAGCTATTACACCCCCAAGCCCATCCCCAGTAACATATCTTCTCTTGCAAGTATACATCTACCCAGTTGCCACCAGCTAGGAACCAAGCATGCAACCATAGGACTATATGGGTGAAATCTAATTCTAACCACTTCTTGGGTCCTAGGGACACTTTTATAAGTTCTGAATCAAACACTCCAAGGATGGAACTGTCTGTACCTTCAGCATGGTTCCTCGGGCTCTAACAACTCCCTGGCCTTGTGCAACAATCTAATTAATCTTGGGTCCTGAGAACAAATAGAAATGAACACATTATAAAGATACTAAATAATTGGTAAAGACTTAAAGCTTTAAGTATTGTAAACTAAGGCTGTATTTGACACAATAGAAAATATGCACCTTTTCTCAGATTGAGTCAATTTATAACCCAGATCCCCTTGAATCTAGCGAGGTTGTGATTACTTAAGAAAAAGAGAACCATGTGACCATCACATTTTTAGCTTATTATACATCAGCCTATGGCTCCTCAAGGGATTTTGTGGTCATTGGATAACAGAAAAAGAAACATCAAGCTTATTCAGCACATTAGACACTGTCCCTGAGCCACACTAATTTCCAGATAACTCTCATTCATGAGAGCACAAGCTCCTGAGAGTCATGTGTTAAATGAAGATCTAACCTGCGTTCCACCTCACAGGAGACTTATGAGATCCCAAACCTACACTATAGGTATCATCCTAGTGTCTTAGTGTACCATTAGCATGGATTTACTCAGATATCTTCAGAATCTACTTGCTGTATTAGTCCCCCTTCCTCTTAAATTACAAGTGCAAAAGCACGTATGATGACTTAGTCTACTTGGGTTACCTCAACAAAATATCACAGACTGGGAGGCTAAAAGAGTAGGAATTTATTTCTTACAGTTCTAGTGTGTAGAAAGTACAATATCAAGGTATCAACAAGGGGTATTTCAGTCTGAGGACTTTTCTCTTGTCATGTAGCTTATTGTGTGTTCACATAACCTTTCCATTTTTTTCATATGATGTAAACATACAAAGAAGAGAGAATGAGAGAGAGGGGGAGATTTTTAAATAAAGCCACCCATCTAGTAGGATAAAGTCACTTATCATTTAACTTTAACTATTTCCTAAAGATCTTATCTCCAAAAACAATCACATTAGGGGCTAATATTTCAACATATGTATTTAAAGAGATACAGTTGACTTCATAGTATTTGGTAAATTGAAGGCATAATAATGGAATAATTATTGTGGATCTGAAAAGATATATTTTTATACTCCCATTTGATTGACAGTTTGGTAATTATTGAAACAGTATATTTTGGATTTACTGTTATTCCAGTCAGGAAGTGATTCTAATTCCAACCACTCTTCTGGTCTTTTGACTGAAGTAAATGCATACATCTGAAATGCAGCCATTAAGCTCTGTCTCCCAAAGCAGAAAATGCCAGTAGTTTGCTTTTACCTAGTAAAAGAAAGGAGAACACAGATGGATCTTCACTTATAATGTATTATAACCCAATAAACCTATCATAAGTTAAAAATATTATGAGTAAAAGCTGCATCTAATATATATAACCTACCAAACATCATAGCTCAGCAATATAGTACACTGTCAATTATTAGTTTCTTATCCTCATGAATTAGTGACTAGATGGGAGATATGGCTCAAATTATTGCCCAACATACTTACAGTATTATACTGGATATCACTCTTTGAGGAAAAGATGAAACTTCAAACACATAAGTTTCCATTGAATATTTACTGTTTTTCTAATATTCTAAGTTTAAAAGTTCTGAATTAACACTTCAAGGATGGAATCATCTGTACATTCAGTGTATTGCCTTAGGGCTCCATCAATTCCCTGGCTTTGTACAACAAGTTATTCTGCAGGGACCTTGATTATCTCATCATCCCAAAGAAGAACATACTGTTCAACAAGATGGCTGGGATTGTTATCTGAAGGACAAAGTTTCAGGAACCTAATATGCATTGCTATGACTAAGGATACAACACATTAAAAGGTAAGTTTTATTGCAACACTAGACAGACTTGAAGATTTTAGTGCTTTTCCAACCTTCTTGGTATAGAAGTTCTAGACAGCCCAGTTTTTTTTTTTTTTTTTTGAGTCAGAGAGAGACAGAGAGAATGGGTGCACCAGCAGCCTCTCAGCAGCTGTGAACGAACTCCAGATGCTTGCCCCCCTTGTGGGCAAGTGTGGCATTGGGCCCTTGCATCCCTTTTAGTCTGGTTAAACATGGGACCTAGAGAATCAAATGGATATTCTTGGGCTTAGCAGGCAGGTGTCTTAACTGCTAAGCCATCTCTCCAGCCTGACAGCCCAGTTTTGTTCAAGGCTGTATTAAGAGGAAAGCCTGTGGTGGTATGTCAAATTGGTGGTAGACCATTCTGAGTGCCTCTAGATACATATCCAGAAAGGCAATCCTTACAGTTTTGAAGAAAGTACAGAAAAAAAATCTGGCTTGCTAGTAGGTCCTATTGGAAACTGATAGTAAACTAGGTGCTTGTATAGTCTGAACTTTTCAACACTAATTATGTATCATCTACTTGTTCTAGTCATGGACTCAAGAACAGGAAACTGACCTACCCCATGGGTATTATCAGACACTTTTCAGACCTGAACTAAGCTTTGTGCAATGGGCTTATTCATACAAATGGCAGGTAGAGTGCTAGGAATCAAATTATTTATGGACTCATAAATATTAGTTTTCCCTTTATCAAGGCTATCCATGTTGCAAATATTTCTAGCATGTATGCAACATAATCCAGAATAAACCCCACAATGAGGTCCAATATCACAGAGAGATTTGGATTTATTTCTCTCACCTACCAGCATTCTCCCATTACCCTATATGTAGCCTTATTAAATGCCTGCTCTGGAAAACCTGGCCCCAGGGTGTGAGAAACAGCTTCAAGGTAATATTAGAATAAAGAAACAGGAGGCATATCCAGGCATACTGCAAAGAGTACAATTGATAATTGATGGGAGAGGGGGACTTACTGACCAGCAACATAAACATCAAGTTATGGGTCAAAAGGAAGAAAAGAAAAAAGAAATATATATATATATATATATATATATATATATAGTGACTTTCACCAGAATGTATCTTATTGCCCTATTCTAATATCAAACATGTAGGACTATTCCTAGCATCAGGATCTGGCTGCAAAGCTCCACATATTACTCTAATAAATTTATTTTTATCTATTATATTTATTATTTATAGAGCTCCGGGAAACTATGCAGGCAAAAATGAACTATGGTTACTCTATGGAAATCATGGCAGTATGACTCCAAATGTCTGCCAATAAATTAATCAAGGAGCTTGTTTTACATAAATAGATAAAAGATATGTGGCATAATTCCTATGTGTTTTAAACCTGTTTTACCATGTTTACTTCATTGCTTCATCATACTTATATCTAGAGAAATGTAGAATGACTGATTAAAAAAAAAAACTCTGTTACATTGGTAGCAAAAAGGAAGCACATGGAAAAGTTGCAGTACAGCTGCTTCTCAATTTACAATAGGACAACATCCCCATAGACATACTGGAAGTAGAAAGTACTGTAAGCTGGAAATGCATTTAGTATACCTAATCTACCAACATACTAGTTTAGCAATACTGTACACTATAGAGTATCTGGGAAGGGACATCCAGATCAGATACTGTATATTCTGGTCTGGCATGACCTAGTCGAGGACCCCCCCTCTCTGGCTAAAACCTTTTCTTTCTCCACAGCATGAGGCTACAGCTGTCTTGGCAGTCAAGAAAAAGGATGGATCCCTTCCTGACCCCACTCCATCCCCTTCCCTACCTACTGCTCCCCTCTACCCTGTCTTACAGTATTCACAGCAGGAAGAAATAATTTTCCCCCACCTTATCCCTCTCCACCTTTAAATTTGCCACAACCTGCCAAACAGGATCCCCAGAGTCCACCGCCAGCACCACAGCCTCTTCCATTGCAGAGTCCCCCTCACACCCTTAGTAGGGCCCCTAGAAACCAAGCACCAGACCCAAAAAGTATAGCACTCCCTCTCAGGGTTACAGGACACCCAGATCTGGCAGGCAACCAGCCCCACCACTATTGGCCATTTGCCACTAGTGATCTCTATAACTGGAAAATGCAAACGCCCAAGTTTTCTGAGAAACCACAGGGATTAATTGATCTTTTAGATTCTATCATTTTCACACACTTACCAACTTGGGATGATTGTCAGCAGCTTTTTCAGATTCTCTTCACTGCAGAGGAGAGAGAGAGAATCCTGACCGAAGCCTGGAAATTGGTCCCGGGTACCGACGGAAATCCTACAAACAACCAGGCTGTCATTGATGCCTTTTTCCCATTAACTAGACCTGATTGGGATTTCAACATGGCAGAAGGTAAGGAGACACTGCAAGTTTACAGCTAGCCACTCCTAGGTTACCTACTAATTTGGCCAAGCTTAGTGATGTTCAGCAGGGAAAGGATGAAACCCCTGCCGCTTTCTTAAAAGACTTATGGAGGCATACTGAATGTATATTCCAATGAATCCAGAGCTTCCAGAGAATAAAACAGCAGTTATTCTTAGTTTTGTTAATCAGGTAGCCCCTGACATTAAGGAGAAAGATTCAGAAACTAGATCAATTAGCAGACAAATCTTGCAGGAGTTAGTGGCATTGGCAGAGTGAGTATAGAACAACAGAGATAGTCCTGAAGAACGCCAAGCTTGAGCCATTGCTTCAGCCAATGAAAAAAACACCTGCAGTCTGACCAAGATTCTTTTGGCAGTCACTAAGGAGTCCTCTGGAACCCAACACTGACAATACAAGAAGCTTAATGGAGAGCAAGGTAAGAGGGGATCTCCACAAGACAAACCCAAACTCCAATGCAACCAATGTGCTTATTGTAAGGAAATGGGACATTGGATTAAAGACTGCCATAAAAATAAAAAAAAAAAACCCTCAGAGAGGCAATCAACCAGAATGAGTATGAATTCTGGAATTAGAAGACTTTCTAGAATAAGGAAGACAGGGTTTGGACCCCCCTCCCCGAGCCGAGAGTAACCTTAAGAGTGGAGGGGACACCAATTAATTTTCTGGTGGATACTTGAGCACAACATTCAGTGCTAACAAAACCTCAAGGAAATTTTTCAGACAAAAAGTCTTGGGTACACGGGACCACAGGTATAAGTCAGTACTCATGGACCACCTGAAGAACAGTGGACCTCAGCACTGGCCAGGTATCCCACTCCTTCATGGTCATACATGAATTCCCCTAACCCCTTTTGGGAAGAGACTTACTTACCAAGATGGGAGCTCAAATCTCTTTTAACCCAAATGGTTCTCATCCTACTGATAAAGATGGACACCCAATACAGATATTGACCATGCAATTAGAAGATGAATATAGACTCCATCAACAAGCAGGGCCAATGATAGACATTGCTGAGTGGTTACAAAAGTTTCCCAGAGCCTGGGCAGAGACTGGGGGAATGGGGTTGGCCTCACATCACTCACCCATTTGGGTGGAATTAAAGCCTGGGGCAACCCCTACCAGGGTGGGACAATACCCTATGTTACAAGAAGCCCATATAGGAATAACCCCCCATACCAGGTGACTCTGAGACATCAGGGTACTTGTCCCCTGCCATTCCCTATGGAACACTCCACTCCTTCCAGTAAAACAACCACATACCAGAGATTACTGACCAGTCCAGAACCTAAGGGAAATAAATAAGCAGGTGATGGACATCCACCTGATGGTGCCAAACCCTTACACTCTTTTAAGTTCTCTGCCCCCATTTAGAGTCTGGTATACAGTTTTGGAATTGAAAGATGCTTTCTCCAGTCTACTGTTGGCAGCACAAAGCCAGCCACTGTTTGCCTTTGAATGACATGACCCAGAACAAGGATTTAATGGACAATTGACTTGGACATGGTTACCCCAAAGATTCAGGAATTCACCTACCCAGTTTAATGAGGCCCTCCATGAAGATCTGGGTGATTACCGTCAGCTACATCCACATTTGACTTTGTTACAATATGTTGATGACATATTAATAGCTGCAGACACAGCGCAAGCTTGTCAAACATGCAGAGAATATCTATTAACAACTTTGGTAGACTTGGGGTACCGTGCTTCTGCCAAAAAGGCCCAAATTAGTTTAAGGGAAGTAACATACCTGGGATATATTCTTAAGGATGGACGGAGATGGCTATCTCAAGCTAGAAAAGAGACCATACTGAGTATACCAACGCCCACCACTTGCAGAGTAGTACATGAGTTCTTGGGATCTGCCAGGTTTTGCTGCTTGTGGATCCCCAGGTTTGCTGAAAAGGCCAAGTCTCTATATGAACTGACCAAAGAAGGAAGTCTCTTCCAATGGTCCCCAACCCAAGATCAGGCATTTAATGAAATAAAACAAGCACTATTGACTGCTCCCGCATTGGCACTACCTGGCATTAACAAGCCCTTCTGCCTCTATGCGGATGAAAGAAAGGGAATAGCCAAAGGATTTTTGACTCAGACCTTGGGACCTTGGAACTGGCCAACTGCCTACCTATCAAAAAAATTGGATCCAGTAGTGGCTGGATTGCCACCATGTCTAAGAATAATAGCAGCAACAGCCCAGTTAGTAAAAGATGCAAACAAACTAACATTAGGACAAGAACTTTGGGTGGTTACCTCCCCATACTATAGAGGGGGTCCTCAAGCAACCCTCTGATCGATGGATGAGCAATGCCTGCATAACTCATTACCAAAGCCTACTTTAAAATTCTTCCCAAGCGCAGCCTTAAACCCCGCTACCTTGTTACCAGATCCTGACTTGGAGGGACCCTTCCACGACTGTGCTGGCATCCTGAGCCAAGTCTACAACATCAGAGAGGACATCATTGATCAACCTCTGCCGGATTCCAAGGTTATTTGGTACATGGATGGCAGCAGCTTCATGAAAAATGGACAAAGGTACTTGGGGGCTGCTATAGTGACTGAAACAGAAACTGTCTGGGTGGTAGCATTACCTAGAAGAACTTCTGCACTATGGGAAGAAGTTATTGCTCTGACAAAGGCTTTGCAATTGGGCAAAGGCAGAAAGCTGAATGTGTATACAGATAGCCACTATGCCTTTGCAACTGCTCATGTGCCTGGGGCCATTTACCAAGAAAGAGGCCTCCTTACAGCTGAAGGAAGGACTATTAAAAACAAGGAACAGATTTTAGATTTGCTAATGGCCTTGTGGCTGCCTTCAAAGCTGGCTATTATACATTGTCCTGGTCACCAGAAAGCTTATACTCCGGTGGTCAGAGGAAATCAGAGGGCAGATGAAGTGGCTAAAAAAGTTGCTTTAGAGACTGAGCTGATAATGACTGTATTCCCAGACCTGGAGCCTCCTATCCTACCTGACACTCCTGGATATTCCACAGAGGACTTTACACTGATTAATAAAATGCCTATGACTCAAGAAGAGGACGGAGGCTGGATCCACACTGGAGATGACAAATTAATTCTTCCTTCCCACCTTGCTAAGCAGCTCCTACAACACCTGCATCAGTATACCCATTTAGGGACATAGTCACCTCAAGGTGCTCAATCTAAGATCTCAAATTGAAAAAATTTCCAATAAATGTTTAAGTTGCAAGGTGACAAATGCAAACAATCAACATTCTAAAAAACTTGGAACTTGTTTAAGAGGCCCCAAACCTGGAGCACATTGGGAATTAGACTTTACAGAGGTAAAGCCAGGTAAATATGGCTATAGATACCTTTTCATTTTTGTAGATACTTTTTCATGTTGGACAGAAGCTTTTCCTACCAAACATGAAACAGCACAGGTGGTAACAAAGAAGATCTTAGAAGACATCCTACCCAGGTATAGAATGCCTGCTCTTTCCACCTCAGATAATGGACCAGCTTTCATTTCTCAGGTAACACATGAGGTAATTAAAATATTGTGGGCAAATTGGAAATTGCATTGTGCTTATAGACCTCAAAGTTCATGGCAGGTAGAGAGGAGGACTAGAACTCTAAAAGAGACCCTTATCAAATTAACCATGGAGATCATCGGGGACTAGGTATCTCTCCTCCCCTTTGCCCTCTATAGGGTGAGAAATACTCCTTATATGACAGGACTAACTCCATATGAAATCATGTTTGGGAGGCCACCTCCAATTCTGCCTGACTTAAAGGAAGAATTACTTAATGAATTTAACAACCAACATTTACGTGAGTCTTTCCAATCCTTAATTAGAACCCATAAGGAAGTATGGCCCTGATTAAAGGCCATATATGAGGCTGGACCTCCCCTGCTAACTCATGACTACCAGCCAGGAAATTGGGTGTTCATCCGCCACCATCGTGAGATGCTTCAGCCTCGGTGGAAAGGACCCTATGTCATCATCCTGACGACGCCCACTGCTGTTAAAGTAGACAGGATTGCCACCTGGATTCATCACACCCATATCCATCCAGCAGATCCACTGGCTGAATCTGAGGACAACCAACCAGAATAGAAAGTCCAACGAGACCCAAAATCTCCCCTCAAGCTCAAGCTTCAGTGCTCCTAATAGCTTTCCTGTTACAAACTGTATGTATTAACCCCAATCCGCATTTGTCCTTCAACCTAACATGGATAATTACAAATACTGTCTAGGGGGATAGCCTTAACCAGACATCCCGAGTTGGCCCACTCAGTGGGACTTGGTTCCCAGACCTAAACTTTGACTTAGTTATGCTTCTAGACCAGGAGGGAGGAGATTCACACACACAGGAGATGAACTTTTATGTTTGTCCTAGTCATGATTTAACCAAGACCCAAAAATGGACCTGTGGAGGTCCAGAATCTTTCTTTTGTGCCGCATGGTCCTGTATTTCCACAGGGGACATTTGGTGGGCTCCCCCCCCAAACCAGTGACCTCATAAAGGTCACATATAGAGCTAAACCTTCCTTCCCCAACTAACTGTTGCAAAAAGATAAAATAACCTGGTGTAATCCAATAAAAATTCAATTTAATCCCCAGGCCAAAAAGGCCACAGATTGGATGACAGGCAAGTCTTGGGGATTAAGATTATACCAGGAAGGTGTCTCCAGCTTAGGAGCCCTGTTCACTGTTCAATTATTAGGTCAGGTCCTTACAACAGGTCAACCCATAGGCCCAAATTCACCATTAATTAGGGCCCCTCAACCACCTCCTCTCCAGGCTTTACTTCCAAGCAGCAGGTCCAAATGCTCTCCAACACCACCCTGGGGGCCCACACAAGACACTCCTAATGAATCTATCCTCTAGGTTTCTTAAAACAGCCACCAATTTAACACAAGAATGCTGGCTTTGTTTAGACCCTAAACCACCATACTACATGGGCTGGGCCACACTAGAAAACCTTACAGCACCCACAGAGCCACTCCCCAATGCTCCTGGGGAAAATCCTCTGTTGTAATCCTACAGTCAGTGTCTGGATCAGGACTCTGTATCATGAATAACAAAGGAAAGCTAGACAACTTCCCTCACCTTAAAAATCTTTGTAATCAAACCCTTTTCAGTGATCCCTCTAATTCATCCTACCTGGTACCCCCCCCCCCCAACACGGTTTGCTTGTACAACAGGATTGACACCCTGCATTCATCCTCAGATTTAACAAAATTCCAGCTTGTGTGTTCTTGTCTTTTTCCCCAAGCATATTATTTACCCTTTGATACTTACCTTGATTACTTAGAGCTCTCTGATAATGCTTATTATAGGCAGAAACGACAGGACTTTGGAATTTCAGCTGTTTTGCTCACAACTTTAATAGGAACAGGAATCGCCGCTGGGGTAGACACAGGGACTGCAGCCATAATCAAAGCAGACAAAACTTACCAAGCCCTCACTAACTTAATACACAAAGACCTAGCCCAATTAGAAAAATCTATACTCCATCTAGAAAAGTCATTAGACTTGTTGGCCGAGGTAGTTTTGCAAAATAGAAGAGGCTTAGACTTACTCTTCTTAAAGCAAGGTGGACTATGCCAAGCATTAGGAGAACAATGTTGTTTCTATGTCAATACCTTGGGTGTTATTAGAGACAGTTTAGCTATAGTCCATGAAAGACTTAAAAAAAAAAAGAGCAAAAGAAAGGCAAGATAGTCAGAACTGGTTTGAATCTTGGTTTAATTATTCCCCATGGCTCACTATCCTGCTCTCTGCTTTGGCGGGACCTGTGCTTATTTTTCTATTGCTAATTACCATAGGACCCTGTATTCTCAGTAGACTGGTTGCTTTTGTCTGGGAACACATTAATAGTGTACAATTAATGGTTTTAAGAAGTCAGTATGTTCCCCTGGAACCTTTAGGACCCAAGATCGGCTCTCCTTAGGTACATAAAGAGGGAGGAATGAAAGAACCAAGAGATCAAGTGATACCACAACAGGCCTCAGTCACCCTGTAGGCCTTAGTTTCAGGTTCCTGGGACCTAAAACAGGATAAACAGTTACTGGAAAAACCACAAAGTTGCTATCACGAGCTAGCAGTGTCGGCCAGTATGGGTCAGCACTTTTGCGATGCAGGGCCAGATGGCCCAATGAGATGTACCAATAATAAAACAACATTTCAAAATGTTACAAATGTTAACCAATCAAATGTGTGCCAACCTGAAAACCTCCTCCCCTTGTTCAAACCTCAATAAAAATCTACTCTTCTGCTTCTCGGGGCTCTTGCACAGATCCACTACATTGGTGAAGGCAAGAGTCTGAGCTTAAGCCTGCAATAAAGCTCTTTGCCCTTGCATATGTGTCTGGTCCTCCTTGGTGGTCACTGGGGGTACCGTGAACTAGGCACAGCAGTTTCATGCAATGGCATATACGTGGTTTTATCCCTTTCAGTTTTCTTTCAACTCCTACTCTATGACTTTGTTCTAGGACCCACCTCAGTCTTTTGAACTGAAATCACCACTTTCTTTGCATTGTTACTTCATCTGACATTTACTGACAGACCTTATTGCTACATTGCTCTATTGGGTACTTAGAAACTTCAAATATTTCTTTCCTTAGTTTATTCTTTTCATGGCAAGTAAAAATCACTTTGGGGATTTTGTATATTGTTGATACTTCAAAATCAGAATAAATGGGAATATATGGTGCATGAAATAGCAATCATTCTCTCAAGAGAACAAATCAAGGCATTCTGGCAGCTAGTCATCCTCATGGTACCTGATCTTGACAATGCTATCCATACATACATTAACAGTCTCCTTTTAAATACATGCCTACATAAATTTCATTGATTGTTTTAAAAAGTAGATAACTTTGTGCCTTTTAACCAGGAGCTCATTATCTGGTTGAGGTGTGAGGGATAACTGTAATAAATCACACTGAAATGTTTTTATGTATTTTGAGAATTACAAATTGTCTGTGGATTCTTTTTCATAACATATAAGGCACACGTTTTCCATTTTCAGAAAGATGTAGGATTTTCTCACTTAACAGAATCCTTGAAAAGTTAGAACAAGCTCAATTATTTGAGCTACTCACAGATCACTGATAATAGTTGAAATTATGTGTTGGTCAACAAGCCAGGGAGTCCCAGAATTTCTGTACTCACTCAGTGACCTCTCAACCTTTATGCTCTCTGTTCTGCCTTTCTTCCTTTCAACTTCTCAAGATGAAAGAAGAACAAACCACAGAACTTCATCACGAAATGAAGCAAGACTACATTGCTATTATGTTTCCAATTCTAGGAAATCATTCTCATCTTTCTAAAAAGGAAAGGAATCATCAATGTAAAGAAGTTTATTAGGAATTTGTTTTGGTATCATCTCTATAACTTGTTTTTCTAGATTTACATTCAATATTAGCATTTATCTAAGCAGCGAAAGCCTAGACACATAATTGATTAGTTTAACCAGAGCATTGAAAGGTTCTAACATATTTCCTCCCAATGTTATGGGGTGATAAGTTACTTATGTCTATAATCTCATCAACCATCTTTTTTTTCTTTCCTCCAAAGTTCAAGTCAAACCATGAAGTATGGAAATGGCCTGTGGCTTACCACTTGAATCCATTTCTTAGGGTTGACTCAAATACCAAGACTAAGTAGCATCAGATCTTGAATCTATTTTCATAAAAAATGAATCTATTTAATACAAAAGCATCTTCTGCTCATTTTGTGGTCCCCCTAAAAATGTTGATTAGGTTCAGACACAGTCCTCTGCTGTCAAGCTTTCTTTATAGCTGTGAGAAATGGTACATACCAGCTCAGAAAAATTCTACAACATATACCACAATGAAGGGGAAGACTATCTCCCATCTAATTCATCTGTATTTTATCAATCATTGATTTACCTATATGCTCATCTATCTACCTATATATTACTGATATATATAATTTTTCCATTTTATACTCCAACATGTATTGATTACTTGCTATGCCAAACACAGTGTTGTTAATAAACACAGACATAAATAACATGAAAATAGATGTATTAAGTTTTATTGAGAAGACAAACAGCTAGACCAATTACAATATATAGGCATTTTAATTATATTTTCACTATTATATTTCTGGCCCTGTAAATGGCACCTATGCCCCCAAAACATACTGAATGAATGAACCAAAGAGGTTAGTATATTGCAAAATGAATCAGAAGAGGAACAGTGGTTGAGGTTGGAGAGATTCAAGAGTAGGGCCAGGTGGGTGGGCCCTGCACTTTGTGATACCCTGGAAAAACTTCGGCTTTGACTCCAAGAAGGCTGGTGAACTAAAACTCTGGGCAGAGAAGTCATAATAACATATATTTGAAAAGAATCCTCATGGTTGATGTGAGATCACCTGTAATGGAAATAGAAGTTCCTACAGGAGGATGCTAAAGGGGCTTGGGTCAGAGATGGAGGCAGTGAGCAAGGGTCAGGTCTGCATGCATTTTGAAGGTGTAGCACATGGAGTTCATTTATAGATTTGATGTGGGTTATGAAATGAAGAGAAGAAAGAGAGAAAAATAACTATAAGCTGCTTGATCTGAGAAGCCAGGGGACAAGGCTCACCCCCTGATCTATTAGCTACCTTCCTACTTTCCTGACATTCTGCCAAATGGCCCTTCATCAGAGAGGCTTTCTCTGATAACAGGCATCAAGCACCGGGGCTGTCTCACGTCTGATTCACTCTCCTTTTAAGAAGATGGTAGAATTGCTCTTCTGTAACTACCAACCATGTCCAATAAACATTCATTGATTGTTGGATACAAGGCAATGCTATATTGAGTACCCTGAGTTAATAATGGCATGACTGCAGGCCTCAGTGAGTTTACCTAGACTAGTGTCTGTCTCATAGCAGGTTCTAAGGAAATACTTGTAAGGGGCATTAGGGAGCACGTTACAGCACAGGATTCATTGATGCTGCATCTTCAAGGATCATAGGACTTTGCCAAGCAAAGAAAATGGCCTGTGAAGAGACTATGAAAACTGTATTGTAGGGATAGTTCTCAGACATATTGAGATTCACTCAAGTCCTGTGCTATGGGTATGGTTTTCTTTGTGTTTTTCCCTTTGTTTTAAACTTTCAGTCATTAATCATAGCAACCAAGCCCCAGCATTTCAAATATATTCTTCAGAGATGAAAAAAAATTGAAATAAGATTTAGGGGCACATTTTTCACTACAGCTTGAGCCAAGACTAGATCCTAGGTTCTCCTCTGTACACCTAAATTCACAAACTTAATAATAATTAAAAAATCCTTTTGATCCACTGTATTTTTCTATTGTCCAAATTTGGAGAAATGAATGCTTTCCAAATCTCCTTGAAAACTAGAAATTAAGCAAACATTAAAAGTTTGTTTTCTAAAAAAGTTTGTTTTCTAAAAAATAGAATTACTGTCTGTGTCCTACTTAGGTTATTATGTGTAGTTTTAGCTAATGAAAGGTGAGTATATATGACTTACTCTGTTCCTTGATAGCTGGTATAAGTCTCACTTCACTTTCTGTAGCCTCTGCTAGGGCAATTGGAAATTTATGCCTGGGCCCATCTTCAGAGGGAGGAATATGGATCTAAGTCTCAGCTTACCTTCAATGGTAATGAAGCATGAACAAGAAGTAAATTTTTTTTTGTAATCAGCCACTGATACTTTAGGGATTGTTTGTTATTACAACATAACCCAGGCTATTCTGACCTAAACATCATACTTTATATGAGTGAAATAACTTGTTCCCTTCCCCAGCTCTCTAAATGTCCTTACTTTTACTACCTCCTAACATCCTTCATATTGTCTTTTTAACCTTAGGGACAGACCTCTAGTGTTCACTGTTGTAACCAGTGACTCATAGAAGATAATAAGGAAATACTTGCTTAATGAATGCAATAAGTCAAGGGATATTAGGGAGCATGCTGCAAATCAAGCCATATTGATGCTGTATCTCCAAGGATCACAGGACTTTGCCAGGGGAATTATAAGATGCTTAGCATACCTAGACTCTGGAACAAGTTGGGGGTCAGGGAAGTGGCATAGTAGAAGATAAAACTAGAGAGATAGGTTGGATCTGGCGTTTGAAGGTCTTTCAGTTCCTTTCAAATACACTTGGACTTATTTTTTGAGCAGTAAAGAGCCAACAGTTTTTAAATTAGGAAAACAACAGAATTAGTTTTTATTCTGCCTGGACAAATTCTGTTCAGGAAGCAGTTACTGTTCCTCATTCCTTTCTGGCCACTACAGTGATGTCGTCCTTTATCAGATAATTCCTTTATTTTATTTATTACTATTTACAAAAGAAATTTTGTGGTATTGGATTCTTTTTTTTTTTTTTACATACTTTTCTGGCACCTGAAGTACTATAGTCACTATCTCTGGGGCTAATCTGTATCCAGCTCCAAGGCCCAGGAAGGGACAAGAATTACCACAGCCAGCAGGCATGAAGCAACCAATCTGAGTGCATTACCAATTCTTGCTTTACAAATGGCTCCTTTGCAGGGCTTAGTGACTCATATGCTCCTGTTCATAAATTTAGCATCTCTGATTTATGGTGTCCTGTTCCTTCATGGATCAAAGCAGTGAGAAAAACTGTAGCAAACAAAACACCAGCACCAGCAACACACCAAAAAGCAGCAAGCACAAAACAAGCAGCAAAGACCCTACCAGAGCACACACTCTCTTATACCTTTGGGCTAGAATTCAGATTTTCCCACAGGAAAACCTTAGGGCTGGATTCCAAGATCTACCCCCAGTTAGGCAGCTGGAGATTCAAGTTATGAGCTTTAATAGAACACCTGAGTCTATGGTAGACATACATTCAAACTACCACAGATAGATGATAAATGGATAGATGATAGTAGATTTATCTTGTGAAACGGCTGTCATAGTTATGGATGGCAAGAAATCCAACAATATACTGTCTGCAAAATGGTGAACAGGAAAGCCAGTTGTCTAATTCAAATCCAAGTCTGAGAATTGATTGGGCTGAAGGTAGGTGGCAGTGATGTTAGTTCTGATTTGAGTCCAAAAGGTCAAAGATAAAGTTTTGACATACAATGGTAGAAGGTAGATGAACCAGCTAAGCAAAAAAAATTTTACTCTTAACCAACCTCTTCATTCTACTTAGGTCCTCTAGCATTGGGGAGGGCCATCTGATTTATTCAGTTCACCAATCTAGGCGTTAAGCACCTAACCAAATAGCCCTGGCTGGCTCATGACAGGACCGAGCCTCTGCTTCACATGCTTCCATCACTAACCAGGACACTTTCCAGTGTGGTCAGCCTGGAGGACTTGCAAATTTTCTAACCTTAAAAGCTTTTCTAACCCTAAAAGGTACTGAGGTGAGGAAAGGAGGACACACTCAAGCTGTGCTCCACTGAAACAAAAAGGTCTCAGATGTGGAGAATAAGATGGAAACAGACCTAATGAGAATGTAAGCTTCTTGTCTTAAAAATAAGCAGTTTTAAAGACACCAAGCAATTCCATTATCAGCAAAGGTAATGTAGAGTAAGCCTCAAAATAACTGGGAAGGTGTATTTGCTTAGTTGTAAACAAATGCAAATTTACTTCATTTCTGTTTACAAAAGTCAGAGGACCAACTGCAGCAAGACAGTGGGATGGGAAGGCTTAGGGTCACCTTCTTTGTTGAATAACAGACAGACAAACTACTTCTGTGAGAAGTCCAGAGGCTAGATAACAGATTCTTCTTGCACCCCGAGATATAATGAAACCAACCATATTGAATCCCAGCTAACAAAAAACTGGTGGCACCCTCCATTGTTTCTCACCAGAACATCCATACACCCTGCCATGTGACTGAGAAGAAACCCCAGACTCCTATATTCTCCCTGAGGAGGAAAATGAGTAAAACAGATGTCAGACTTTCTGATTTTTAAGGATTTTGACCCCAGGAGTTGTTTTTGCCTTCTTTTATAAGACCTCCCTATAGCAGCAGCCACCAGGTTGGATATTTGGAAAAAAAAAAAAAAGATTCCACATTGTGACAGAAAGCACTGGCTAGAGCATCAGTATTGTGATTTACCAGACCACTACACAAGCTGTAATATCACAGGCAGACATGGAACAGGGCGAGGGAGAGTAGTTCCTGAGTAGAAATTAACAAACTTCTTCATATACATACAGAAAAGACACATGCTCAGAAAATCCTTGAGAGGGTTCTGGAATGTCTACCCTAGCAAACTAGAGAAACTTCTGTTTATACAAATTATGTCATAAAGTCTGGGACAGTTGACTGATTCTGCAAATGCCAAAATATCAATACCAGGGCTGGAGATATGGCTCAGTAATTAAGGGTACTTGTTTGCAAGATCTGATGGTCCAAGTTTGATTCTCTAGTACCCACATAAAGCCAGATGCACAGAGTGGTGCATGCATCTGGAGTTTATTTGCAGTGGCGAGAGGCTTGGCACACCCACTTCTCTCTCTCTATCTCCCAATTCTTCCACATAAATAAAAATGTTAAATAAAAATAATACCAGGCTGGAGACATTGGTTAGTGGTTAAGGAGCGTGCCTGCAAAGCCAAAGGACCTAGGTACAATTCTCCAGGATCTGCATAAGCCAGATGCACAAAGTGCCACATGCATCTGGAGTTTGTTTGCAGTGGCTAGAGGTCCTGGGGCCCATTCTGTCTCTCTATCTGCCTCTTTCTCTTCTTATCTCTCTCTTTCTCAAATAAATAAATAAAAATTTAAAAATTAGGAAAAAGATAATACCAACACCAATAACAAAATGCTATAACATGGAAATAAGCAGGATATCATGATATATTTTAAGGAAAAATTTAAATTTCCAGAAATGAATGCTTACCTTCCAAAATCAGAGAACTATGAATTGCCAGATAAAGAATTAAAACTTGTAGCCATAGGAATGCTTAATAAATAAAAGCAAATAATATGAATAAATGATATCAGGAAAATAATTCATCAACAAAGTAAAAATTTTAGAAGAAACTGCCAAGTAGAACAAAACAGAAGTTTGGGTCTGAAGAATGAAATAACTAAGCTGAAAACTCTATCAACTTTAATCAAAAGCAGATTTGACCAGACCTACAAAAAGACTCAGTGATCTTGAAAATCCTAGTTTTTTTAATTATCAAAACAGAGGGAAAAGTTAAAATGAGAATAGTAAAGGATACTCCAAAGGTTCAGGACAGCTTCAAGGACAAAATATATGTATATGTGTGTGTATAGCAGTTGTTGAAGAGAAGAAAGAGAAAGGGCAAAGAGCCTATCTGAAGAAACAGTTTTAAAAATCCTCAAATCTGATGAGAGAAATTGTCATACAAATTTAAGAAGCTCCAAGAACTCTGGTCAGGATAAATCTAAAGAGAACTTCAAGACACCTCATAATCAAATTGACAAAGGCCATAGACAAAGAGGGAATCTGAAAGCAGCCAGAAAAAAAAGGTGACTTATCACATAGAGTGGAATTCCTATCAGATCACCACCAGGTTCCCAGCAATTATCTTGCTAGAAGAGAGTGAGGTTATAGATTCAAAATATGGAAAGAAAAAAAGCCTTAGAAACTAAGAATACTATGTTTGGCAAACTGTCTTTCAAGAGTGAAGGAAATAAGAAGAGATGACTTAGCTGTTAAGGTGCTTGCATGTAAAATCTTAGGACCCAAGTTCAATTACCCAGAACCCACATTAACCAGATGCACATGGTGGCACATGCATCTGGAGTTCGTTTGCAGTTTCTAGGTGCCCTGGCATGCCAATTCTCTTTCTCTCCCTCTCTCTCTCTCTCTCTCTCTAATATTTTTTTTAAATGAAGGAAATAAAAAGATATTTCCAGGCTAGAAAGATGGTTCAATGGTTAAAGGTGCTTGTATGCAAAGACTGATGGACTGGGTTTGATTCTCTAGTCCCCACATAGTCAGACTCACAAAGTGGTGCATGTAGCTGCACATGATCATTCCAATGTAGAAAAATCATTTGATAAAATACAAACTCTTTCACAAAAATCACTCAGCAAACTAGGAATAGAAAGAAATGTTCACAGTATAATAAAAGGAGAGCCCAGAGTTCTTTCTGAGTGGCACAAAGTTGGGAGTATGGCTCAACACAGACAGTGTCTTAGAATATTTACAATGTACCTTGAGTACCAGACAATTAAAGAAAAGAGAGCATGCATGTGAGCAAACATGTGCATGTAAGAGAGAGAGAAAGAGAGAGAGAGAGGGGAGGCAGGGAAAGAGGGAGAGAGAGAGATACAGAAACCAGATGAAAAGCAGAGCATCAAAGCCACAGTAAACTTGATGCATAATTGGGTCTCAAAGCCACACTAAAATAGTTGCATTCAGTTTACTGACTAGATAGGAATCTTGGGACCTGCAAACCACATAGATACCAGGAAAATTCTTCCTTCTTGACACTGGACTGGAAAGAAGCAAGAACCCATTTTTTTTTAAGGTCCTTCCCTGCCTGTTGTGCTCTGGGAACCCCAGAGCTAACCTCATGGAAGTGTACCTTGAGACTGGGCCTATAGATGCTGGTGGTGGTGGGGGGGGGGGCAGATTTTAAGCCTGAAATAGGCAGTGTTCCATGAAGTGGAAATCTGGCCTGAGCATTACATTGAAGAGAATCACAGAGAAGACCCTGCGCCTGCGGCCATGGAAGGAAATGCATAGAAACAGGTCCAGCCCTCATACCCACTCAAAGATCACAGAGGCCCGTCCTCCATCTGCACCCACCGGAGGAACTACACAGAGAAGACCCTGCACCTGCACTAACTTGGGACTGAATAGAAATAGTCTCTGCCCCTGTGCCCAGGCAAGTGACTGCACAGAAACAGACTCTATGACTCCACCCAGCTCTGTTTCCTTCCCTTTTATACTTCCCTTATTTAATATCCAGTTTCAATTTAGTGGGCCAGTTTTGGCCTTTGTCAGGATCAGTTCCCTTTCTTCCTCTTTCTTTCTTTCTTTCTTTCTTTCTTTCTTTCTTTCTTTCTTTCTTTCTTTCTTTCTTTCTTTCTTTCTCTCTCTTTTCTTTCTTTCTTTCTTTCTTCTTTCTTCTTTCTTCTTTCTTTTCTTTCTTTTCTTTCTTTCCCTTTCTGTCTCTCTTTCTCTCTTTCTCTCTCTCTCCTCTCTCTCTCTCTCTCTCTCTCTCTCTCTATATATATATATATATATATATAAAGAATATTTATATTCACTTTGGCGCTTTTAAAATATTTTATTTATTTATTTAATTATTGAAGAGAGAGAGGTGGGGCCGAAATAATGGGCTTGAAAGGGCCTCCAGCCTCTGCAAATGAACTGCTTATGTGGGTGGGTACTGGGGAATCAAACCTGAGTCCTTAGGCTTCACAGACAAGTGCCTTAACCACTAAGCCATCTCTCTAGCCCCACTTTGGAGTTCCTTATTTTGTATTTTATATATGATTCAGTTTCACATTCTCACAGGGTCAGCAATGACAATGGCCACATGGCCTCCCATTCCCTTTCTTCTCTTTCTTTCTCTCTTCTTCCTCCTCCTTATTCTTCTCCTCCTTTCTCCTTTCTTAGACAGACTGAAAGAGTATAGATGCCTGAAAAATTCAACTAATAACCTAATCACAGATGGACAAGTCTCAACAGAGAAACACAAGCAATGAAAAATCAACACAATATGATTCCTCCAACAATTAAGAATTAAGAGTTCTACAGTAATGGATTCCAATAAGTTGATGTAAATGAAATTCCAATCAAAGAATTCACAATAATGATTATAAGAATATTCAAAAAAGTTAAAGAGAGCCAGGCGTGGTGGCGCATGCCTTTAATCCCAGCACTTGGGAGGCAGAGGTAGGAGGATCTCTGTGAGTTCAAGTTAATTCCAGGTCAGCCTGGGCCAGAGTGAGACTCTACCTCGAAAAACCAAAAAAAAAAAAAAAAAAAAAAAAGTTAAAGAGGACACACCTGAACTTCTGAATGAATTCAGAGAAAACACAAAGAAAGATTTGAGTGAAATATGGAAGATAATGCATCATATGAAAATGAATTCAATGAAGAGAAATACTTTAACATTTAAATTTTAATAATAATAAGTGAATAAAAGTTTATTGGAATGTTTGAGGATATGGCTTAGTGTACCGACTAAAAACATGTATAAATTTTACACACATAAATCTGTGTGTGTACCTGTAATCACAATTCTGGGGGGTATAGATACACACGAGGATACTTGCTAGATAGCTAGTATAGCTGAAGTGCTGAGTTCTAGGTTCAATGAAAGATCCTATCTCAAAAAATAAGGAGAACAGTGATTGAGAAAGATACCCACACAGAGATGTATACATGTAACTGAACACACACGTGTGCCCACACAACATGAACATTCATACATGTGCATACCACACACATACATATGAAAGAACATCAGTGGAAAGCCTCACCAATAGAATGGATCAACTGGCAAATAAAATATCAAGAGATGAAGACAAAGTAGGTGAATTCGAACATTCAGACAATGACAAAGATAAATGATAAGAAAGTATGAACAGAACAATACAAGACCTATAGGACACCAAATTTACAAATCATGGGCAACAAAGCAAAGAAGTAGGGGAGCTAAAGGGATAGAAAATATATTCAACAAAACCACACAAGAAAATTCCTCAAACGTTGGGAAAGAGATGGGCATCCAGACCTTTAAAACACTAAACAAGTAAGACCAGAAAGAACCTCCCCACATCATATTTTAGTTTAAAATTGAGGCATAAGAAATAAACATTGAAAACTATAAGAGAGACATATTAAGTAACAAATAAAGGCAAATCTGTCAGAATAAGAGCAAATTTCTCAACAGAAATCCAAAAGTCCACAAAGATATGTCCTTTATGATTGAAAAAGAGAGTAAAGTTTTCCATAATAAGTACAAACTAAGAGAATTCATGACTATTCAGCCAGTACCACAGAAGATACTTAAAGGAATCCTACATTCTAAACACATTCTTAAGTTCATGAGAAAAATTAATTGTGCTAAAACACAAAATACCAAGCATTAAAAAAAAGATGACATGAATTTATCTGTACATTTTAATAATAATGCCAATGTACTCAATTCTCCAATCAAAATACACAGATTAGCATATTGGATTTAAAAAAACAAGACCCATCTATTTGTTACCTGCAAGAAATACATCTCACAGACAAAAATAAATACAGCGTTATGGTAAAAAGATAGAAAAATGTAGTCCAAAACAGTGCACCTAGAAGACAAGCAGATAGAGCTGTACTAATAACTGACAAGGTGGACTTCAACCCAAAATTAGTCAGATGAGATAAATTAGGCCACTTTATTTTTTAATTTATTTTTTATTTTATTCTTTTATTTATTTATTTTTTTGTTTTTTCTAGGTAGGGTCTCACGCTAGTCCAGGCTGACCTAGAATTCATTTTGTAGTCTCAAGGTGCCTTTGATCTCACAGCAATCCTCCAACCTCTGCCTCCCAAGGGCTAGAATTAAAGGAATGTGCCACCATGCCTGGCTTATTTTTTTTTGACTAAGGAAACAAAGTATATAACAAGTCAAAATATATACGCACTGAACAATATCACTCCCATTTTCATTTTTTATGAGACTGACGCACTACCTACTGTGCTAACGAGACACCTCCCATTTTCATTTTTAAAAAATATTACTAGATGATGAGCAGGGCGTGCTGGCACACACCTTTAATCCCAGCACTGGGGAGGCAGAGGTAGGAGGATCGCTGTGAGTTCGAGGCCACCCAGAGACTACATAGTGAATTCCAGGTCAGCCTGAGCTAGAGTGAGACCTTACCTCAAAAAACCAAAATAATAATAATAATAAAATAAATACTAGATGAAAAGGCATAGATTTACCTAAGCACAATAATAGGGAATGGCTTAAATATCACACTCTTACTAATCATAGATCATCAGACCAAAATATCAACAAACATCAGAGTTAAACACATGGTAAATCAAATGGTCTAAACAGATATCTGTAGAACATCACACCCAAACATTGCAGAATATATTCTTTCCTATAGCCCAAGAAACTTTCTCCAAATTAGACTACATTGTAGTCACAAAATTAAACTAATTCCTTAAACTCTCTGATCACAGAGACTAGAAATCAACAAGTAGAAAAGGAAAGGAGAAAGAGAATATTACCAAACTCTTTTACAGAATCTATACTATACTAATACCAAACTTGGATAAATACACAACAAGGAAAAATACAATAGCTTAGGGCTGGAGAGATGGCTTAACAGTTAAGGCACTTGTCTGCAAAGCCTAATGACCTGAGTTCAACTCCCCAGTACCCATTTAAAGTCAGATGCACAAAGTGGCACGTGCATCTGGAGTTCATTTTAATTGCCCTTGCATGCCCATTCTCTCTGTTGCCTCTCTTCTCTCTCTGCTTATGAATCAATAAATAAAAAGAAATAGCCTACTCTCTGTGATAAACATGGATGTTGAAGTTCTCAAAAAATATTTGTAAACCAAATTGACAACAAATTTTTGAAAATCATTCACTGTGACTCAGAGGATTTTATTTCAAGGATACAAGGATGATTCAACATTCTCACATTGATACCTGTAAGACAGCATATAAATAAATACAAGAAGGAAAAGCCGGGCGTGGTGGCACATGCCTTTAATCCCAGCACTCGGGAGGCAGAGGTAGGAGGAGTGCCATGAGTTCGAGGCCACCCTGAGACTACATAGTTAATTCCAGGTCAGACTGGACCAGAGTGAGACCCTACTTCGCAAACCAAAAAAAAAAAAAAAAAAAAAAAAAAAAAAAAAAAAAAAAAAAAAAAAAAAAAAAAAAAAAAAAAAAAAAAAAAAAAAAAAAAAAAAAAAAAAAAAAAAAAAAAAAAAAAAAAAAAAAAAAAAAAAAAAAAAAAAAAAAAAACAAGAAGGAAAAAAAATCACATAATTATTTCAAAGGATGCAAATAAAAATGTTTTGACAAAGTCCAAGATCCCTTCATGATAAAAGCCCTAAAGAAACTAGGAACATACCTCAACACAATAAAAGCTATATGTAACAAGCCTATAGCAAAAATATTGCTAAATAATGAAAAGTCAACTTCCTTTAAAGTCAGGAATGAAAAAATGGAGTCCACTCTCTCCAATCCTATTCAGCATAGTGCTTAAAATATTAGCTAAAGCAAAAACAAAAACCAAAAAAATACAAATAGGCAAGTTATTACAGACAACATGATCCTATACTAAGAACTCAACCAAAAAATTCTTACAAATTAGAAACAGTTTCAAGAGTAGCAAGATATAAAACCAACATAAAAATAAATAGCCTCTCCTATATTTCAATAAGTAAACATACTAAAAAAAATTTCAGGAAAATAGTCCCATTCAGAATTGCTTACAAAATAAAATACCAGACTGGAGAAATGGTTTAGTGGTTAAGGTGCCTGCCTGCTAAGCCTAAGAACCCGGTTCCAATCTCCAGGTCCCACGTTTAGCCAGATGCAGTGACGCAAGGGAGCAATGCCGCACTTGCTTACAAGGGGGCACACGCATCTGGATTTCGTTCACAGGAGCTGAGAGGCTGCTGGCTCACCCATCTCTATCTGTCTTCCTCTCCCTCTCTCTCTGTCTGTCTGTGTCTCTCTCCAAAAATAAAAATAAAATAGAATAAAGTAAAATACCTCAGAATAAACCTACCAAGAAAATGAAAGGTATGTAAAATGAAAGTTTTCAAACACTTAAAGGATTGAAGAAGATATTACAAGATTTAAAGACCACCTATGTTTATTGACTGGCAAAATTTACTATAGTGAAAATGGCTATATTACAAAACCCAATCTACAGATTCAATGCATGTCCCATTAAAATTCTAATGATAGTCTTTGGAGACCTAGAAAAACTCCTAAAGTTCATATGGAAGCACAAAAATTCTTCAATAGCCAAATCAATCAAGAGCAAAAACAAACAAAGCTATATATATCTGACTTCAAACTAAATGCAAAATCATAAAAAAGCAAGCATGTGCTAGCAGAAAAATAGGCAGATCAGTAGAAAAGAACAGAGAATCCAAAATTAAACTTTTGCAACCAAAGACATGTAGGTAAAAATATGGGGTGTATGCCAAAACATGCATTTAAGAAGACAGCCTTCTTGGCAAGTGGTGCTGGGAAAATTAGATGTTCACATGTGGAAGGATGAAACTAGATTCCTATATGTTACCTTACACAAAAATATTTTAAACTGTATCAAAGACCTTAATAGCTGAAACTCTGAAACTGTTAGAGGAAAACACAGGGATACAAACATACAAGATACAAACAGGGGCAATGATTTTCTCAAAAAAGACTCTAATAGCTCAGAAAATAATACTAAAATTGGCAAATGGAATTGTATAAAGTTAAAAACTTATTGTCCAGCAATTATTTGAGTGAAGTGACAGCCTACAGAATGAAAATCTTTGCTAGCAATAGAGCTGGCAGAAAATATCTATCTAGAATATTTAAAGAACTCAAATAACTAAATGAAAACCAAAAAACCCAATCTCTACATGGACTGGTTAAATGGGTAGTTCTCAAAGTATGAAATACAAATGGCAAATAAGCATATGAAAAAATGTTTGCCATTTTGAGCTATTAGTGAAATGCAACTCAAAACTGTATTAGGGTTTCATCCTATCCCAATCAGAATTACGAAAACAAATAACATGGCTGTAGAGCTGGTTTAGCAGTCCCACATAAGCCAGATGCACAGTGACTCAAGCATGCAAGATTACACATGCGCACAAGATGGCACGTGTCTGGAGTTCGTTTTCAGTGGCTGGAGGCCCTGGTGGGCCAATTCTCTCACTCTCTCTCTCTCTCTCTCTCTCTCTCTCTCTCTCACACACACACACACACACACACACACACACACACTCTATCTCTGAAGAAAATTTTTAAGAAAACAAAAAGCAATGAATGGTCATGACAATACAGGAAGCAAGGAACACATGACATGGATTTAAATTGGTCATAATTCCTATGATGCTGCAATAAGCTGTAAATATACATATAACCCAGTTTTACAAGCCCTGGGCATATAACTGAAGGATGCTAAGTCATCACCTAAATACCTACAATCCAGTTTTTATCTTTTATTTGTTGACAATTTAAGTTTGAGTGTGTGTGTGTGTGCATTTTTATCCTTATCTCCTCCCACTATTCCCTCTTTTCCTCCTTTCCATCCACCTTCCACTGACTTCCTTTTTTCAAACTAGTTCCTCTTCTATTTGATGTCTTTTGTGTGTTTTTTCCCCCTCCACCATCCATGGCAGAATATTGATGGGCCCACTATGTGCAACAGCCATTTTACATCTGGTAGGCAGCATTTCAAAGCAGTCCTTCTCATTCTCTGCCTCATACATTCTTTCCACTACCTCTTCCTCATTGTTCCCTGAGCCTTAGAAGGTGTGATAGAAATGTCTCATTGAATGCTGAGCACTCAGCTTTCACTTCTTTGGATTTCCAGAGTGGTCAGTGCCATATGCCAAAAGAAGTTTCTCTGACCTAATCTATGGACATAAACATAAATATTTTTAGTTATTTGATGGGAACAACATATTGATTTAGCCAAGCAACAGTGACAGTTTCTCTTTTAAGGCTCATGGCCTTCCCAGACTTAGGCTTGTGACTTGGTTTTAGTACCTGGCATGAATTTCTTTCTATGGACTGGACCTCAAATCCAGTCAGAGTGGAGTTGGTTACTCATATTGTGCCTGCCTGGTCAGTTGTGTAGCTCTTGTGTCCACTTCTAGGGAAGCTATTAAGAAATTTTACCCGCCCCCCCCCCCAGCAGCCAACATAACACTTTCCAGCACTGTAACATGTAGCTAGCAGAGCAGAGTCTTTTTGCTCAGTTCCCACTTGATTTCTCAGTGCACATGCATTTTAATGCAAATTGTTCTCCATAGCCCAGTATTGAAGTCGCCAAAGTATCCATCAACAGATGAATGGATTAAAAAAATGTACATACGAATGGAATTAATCATTTATTTGAGAGAGAGAGTGAGAGAGAATGGGCATTCCAGGGCCTCTAGCCACTGAAAAGGAACTCCAGACACATGTGCCCCTTGTGCATCTGGCTTTACATGGGTACTGGGGAATTGAACATAGGTCATTAGGTTTTGTAGGCAAGTACCTTAACCTCTCACCAGCCATACACGTGGAATTTTAGTAAGCCATGGAGAAGGATGATAATACATCAATTGTTGGAAAACGCTTTTATGTGTGTGTGTATATACATAACATGACATAAAACAGAAGGGAAGCTGGGAGTAAAAAGGAGCTTAGTTGGAAAAGAAAGGGGAAAAGAAAGAAAGGGGGTGAATATGATCAAAGTACATGGTATGCTTGAAAGAACTGTCTATGAACCCTATAATAAATATACACCAATAAAAATTTTAATTAAAAAAGATTGCAAGCTTGGCACATAAAAATCAAATGCATTTCTACATACAAAAATGAACTATATAAAAAGTAAAACATGCATAGTTTCACTTACCCAAATAGGCTCTGTCCTGCTGATTGTCTGTCAGAAAGTTGGAAAAGAAGTGACATCCTCAGGAGGTTACCAGTAATGTCACAGATGGACATCTTTCATATGGCTTCTTTATGTTTATGCTAGATCACTTTCAGACAATAAAATCAACTTCTTTTTTGGCCCATGGAGCTGGTGGTAGTAAGCAGGATTCTCAGCCTTTGGCTGTAACAACTATGGTCAGGTCCACAAGGGATATTGACTGCTACCTCAGCTGTCAGAGCAGGTTGAAAACAGCTACAAGCCATTGAAGCTGGCATGTCCTGATATTGGTGCTTCAACTGACATTATGCCAGTTATTATCACAATACAATTCAAATAGGGAACTGCCTCTAATATAGTGAACCATTCTTAAATGTAGAACCAGGGGTCTGTATACTGCTGTAGAAATCAGAACAGAATAATTGTGTCAGGGCAGTATGACAGGTACTTCATGTTCCTTTTTATTTGATTCTCACAACTGAGGTAGGTGCTATTGTCCCATTTTACAAATGAAAAAACAGGAACTTGATTTCCCATGCACAGAGTATCTCTTTAATATGTAGTCTTGCATATGTAACTTGGGCATATGTAACTGATGGACTCCCTGGAGATATGGTGTCCTGGTATAACAGTGACAATAAACAGACTACTTTCGGGGGGGGGGGCAGGGCGTGGAGCCATACACAATACAGCTGTGAATAAGTGCTTTGTGGTAGTTCCTCTGAAGGTAGTATATCAAAAATTTTCAAAAAGGGAAGGTGGATTTGTTTTAATATTTTATTTATTTATTTGAGAGAGAGAGAGAAAGAGAATGGGTCCAGCCACTGCAAACGCACTCCAGATTCATGCACCACCTTGTGCATCTGGCTTATGTGGATACTGAAGAATTGAACCTTTGGCTTTGTTGCTAAACATCTTAACCACTAAGCCATCTCTCTAGCCCTGGGGTTTATTGTTTTTAAAATGAGTGTAAAAATGGTACTTAAGGGACAAAGCTAGATATATTAAAATATATAAACAAAGGTAGTGGAGAAAGATTGTATATTGGAATAAATAGGACAGCATGGCAAGATGCTTGGTAGCCTCTGCATGCTATGTCAGGTTCACTTCTACCTAATACCCAGTTATCATATATAGTAATATTTTATTATAAATAACTCATTTTCTCATTTTAAGAGGCATTTCATATTTTGAATCTGAGCACACCAGGACCTCTTATTGCTTCAAACAGACTCCATATGCTTGTGTCACTCTGTGCATCTGGTTTTGTATGGGTGGTGGGAAATTGAGCTTAGGTCAACAGGCCTTGCAAGCAGCATGTGTCTTTAGCAACTAAGCTGTCACCCCAGCCCAAGATAATTCTTTAATGGCCATTTTTGTGTGTACAATGCAGATAGATCAGTGCACAAGGATGGAAGGCATTTGTAAGTGATTATAAGGCTGGTCAGGAAATAACCCTTAATATATAGGAGCTGAAGGAGTTGACATAATGGCAGTCTTAGGGAATGTGGGTCAGTTCTGTGTATTGATAACTGGGAAGATGTCAGGCAAAGGGGAAAACAAGTACATAGGCCCTGAGGTGTCAATAGTACAAAGGGCCTATGTGGAGCGGAGTGACTTCCTCATTATGCTAACAAAAATGAGGGGAAAGCCATAAGTATCATTGTAGCAGAGTCATACATTAAGAGGATACCTACTTAAATAGTTCAGTGAAAGTGGATCAAGAGGAATACTGTTTTCTGGGTGTTATCGTCATGAAAGCTGTAAAGCCATGTGGAGTAAGATTAGTTTCTACTCATCCTCATGATCCTTCTGAGCTACTTGGGTGAGCTCCTGGAGGTCTCAGCTTATACCAGTGCAGCCCTTAGATGTACTTTGGTTTTCTGAATAACTTGGGTGGTTTTGATGTTAAAAAGTTTCAATGAAGTCAGAGAAGTAAACTAGCAGGTGGAGCTGTGAACAGTTTTCTAGTCAGGATGAAATGACAGGTAGATGATAGCGATAAGATAGATGTGTTGAAGTATATGTCAATCTTTTAAGATGTGAGTTTTCCATAATTTTACCATATTGTTGTACAATGTGTTACCATTGCAGCAACAAATGTATATTCAAGTGTTTGATAACTGAATGTTGTTCAGTTTCATGGATACATTATAGTTTTAAGTGATTTTTTTCTTCTTGACATAACCTAAAAATTATTTACACTTTGTGCTGTCACAAATAATCCTGAAAATAAGTGCACACATGTAAAACTGTTTTACTTTAGCTAATATTAAGTGAAATTTATAGGATATAAAATATGTCCATTAAAATTTTTATGGGCTTCCAGGTAAGATGGTGGCATAGGAGCCACACAAAACCAGACCAGGGAGGGATTTAAGCAAAACCACAGCAAAATACACTCTTCTTCTGAAAAGTGTAGGAGTATAGTTTTTCTTAGATACAGTGGAGAAGCAGAAGAGACCAAGATCCACCAGAAAGGAGGAAAACAGCCAGAATGCCACTGAGGACCTTATGGCTCCTATCACAGCAGCCATGATTCCTACACCCAGCACTAGCTGGCAGGTGCACCAAGCAGCAAAGTCCAAACCAGGGGATTGTCCAGCCTCATCAGCCTCCTTGTAGAGCCAAGAAAACTACAAGAAAGTCAGCTGAGATGAACTAAGGAGCTACAGAAAGAGATGCAGGTGAGACTGTGTGAGCAACTCCAGGCTTCCTGAGCTCTCCCATCCCCCAACCATCAGAACCGTGAACCTCTGGCATTCAGCCCCTGGTGGCAGTGCATCCAGCACAGCTGAGCCAAGCTCCAAGCTCCAGGTCCATAGCACAACATGGAGGTATCAAGATGGGCACTCAGCTTTGGTGAGATTAGAAGCCATACCAAAAGGTTTTTATGGAATGTGTATATTGCTCAGTTGAAATTTAGAATTTGCCAGTAAATTGTTCCACCCAGTCCACTAGAATACCTACTTAGCAAGCAAACTCAACACCTAGGATTACTTCTGTGGTTGGATTGGGATACAAGAGCTACAACTGGCATCTTAAACTCATAACCTGAAAGTATATAAAGGTGGATAACCACATCTAATAACACTGCAGATAAGTAGAAAACCCAAGCATCAAATCAATCCAGGATGCAAAAGTCATTACATTATAATACAAGAAACACAAAGAATCAAGATGATGAAATACCACCAAAAATTACAAATCCATCAGAAATGTTTACCAATGAGACTGTTTTAGAGGAAATTCCTAACAAAGATTTCAGAAGAATGATGTTATCTATACTCAAAGAAATGAAAGAAGAAATGAATGGAATTAGAGAAGAAAACATAGGAATTAAAGAAGAAAACAAACTCCTGAAAGAAAACACAGGAAAACAGCTTAATGAAATAAAAAGGTCATTACAGGACATGAGTAAGGAAATAGAAATACTGGGAAAAAAAAAAAACAGACTGAAATCCTAGCTCTGAAGAACACAGTCAGTTAAAAAAAAAACAACACAAAAAAAAACCTCTGTAGAAAGTCTCACCAGTAGAATGGATGGAGGAGAGAACAGAATATCTCAACTAGAAGACCATGGGGCAGACCTAATACAGTCCAACAAAGAGAAAGAAAAGCTAATAGAAAGGTATGAATGAGAATGCCAAGATATCTAGGACACTATGAAAAGATCAAACATAAGAATTGAGGGTATAGTAGAAGGAGAAGAATTTCAATCCAGAGGCTTGATAGGCATTTTCAACAAAATCATAGAAGAAAAATTTCCCCAAATTGGGAAAGAAATGCCAATGTAGATACAAGAAGCTTTTAGAACACCAAACAGACAAAACCTAGAAAGAACCTCTCCTCACCATGTTATAATTAAACTACTAAACATGCAAACCAAAGAAAATATATTGAAAGCAGTTAGAAAAAGCAAGTGACCTTCAAAGGCAAGCCCATCAGGATACAACAGATTACTTAACACAAACTTTAAAAGCCAGAAGGGCTTGGAATGATGTATTCCAAGTTGTGAAAGATAACAACTGTCAACCAAGATTACTTTATCCTGCAGTTATCTATCCAAATTGATGGAGAAATGAGAACATTCCACAACAAAAACAGGCTAAAGGAATTTATGACAACTAAATCAGCTTGACAGAAAATACTTGAAGGAATCCTTCAAGCTAAAGAGAAGGCAAAACACACACAGGAGGACATAGGAAAAAATAAACCATACTCAAATAGCAGTTAAAACAAGTGAGTAAAGGGACAACAGGAAACACTACAATACAAGAAGAATGGTGAGAATAAATACGTATCTTTCAATAATAACTCTTAATATAAATGGCCTCAATACCCAAACCAAAAGACACGGGCTTGCAGAGTGGATTAAAAGGCAGGATCCTGCCATCTGTTGCCTCCAGGAAACTCACCTCTCAATAAAAGAAAGAAAATCTTCTTAGGGTGAAAGGAGGGAAAATGGTATTTCAAGCCAATGGGCCTAGGAAGCAAGGAAGGGTTGCTATCCTAATGTCTGACAGCATAGACTTCAAACAAACATTAGTGAGGAAAGATAAATAAAGTCATTTAATACTGATTAAAGGAACACTCCAACAGGAGGACACTATAATCCTAAACATATATGCACCTAACATGGGGGCTCCCAATTTCATCAAACAAATACTATTAGACTTAAGGTTAGAGATATCACCAAACACAATTGTAGTGGGTGACTTCAATACCCCACTCTCATCACTTGACATCCCAGCAAAAAATAAACAGAGAGACATCTGTATTAATTAATATCATGGAACAAATGGACCTAACAGATATATACAGAACATTCCATCCAAATGCTGCAGAATATACATTTTTCTCAGCAGCACATGGAGCATTCTCTAAAATAGACCATATATTAGGACACAAATCAAATCTTAACACATACAGGAAAATTGAAATAATCCCTTGTACTCTGTCTGACCACATTGGGATTAAATTGCAAAAACAAGAGCAAGGCAAAGCAAAAATCAGTAGATGGGAAGAAATAATAAAGATTAGGGCAGAAACGAATGAAATAGAACCAAAAAAAAAAAAAAAAGAATCCAAAGAATCAATGACACAAAGAGTTGGTTCTTTGAAAGGATAAACAAGATTGATAAACCCTTAGCAAATCTGACCAGAAGAAAGAGAGAAGAGACAAAAATTAATAAAATTAGAGATGAAAAATGCACCATTACAACAGATACCAAAGAAATTCCCAAAAATCATATGGACATACTTTAAGAATATATATGCCTCTGGGTTTGGAAATCTCAAAGAAATGGATGATTTCCTTGATTCACATGACCTACCAAAATTAAATCAAGATGAGATAAACATTTAAATAAACCTATAGCAAGTACAGAGATCCAAGCAGATATAAAAAGTCTCCCAATTTAAAAAGTCCAGGCCAGGATGGATTCACTGGTAAATTTTACATTATGGACAAACTAACTTCACTGCTTCTCAAACTTTTCCATAAAATAGAAAAGGCAGGAATTCTACCAAACTCCTTCTATGAAGCCAATATCACCCTGATA
The DNA here is from genome assembly GCA_004027895.1 of Orientallactaga bullata. Taxonomy (NCBI): domain Eukaryota; kingdom Metazoa; phylum Chordata; class Mammalia; order Rodentia; family Dipodidae; genus Orientallactaga; species Orientallactaga bullata. The sequence goes on from PVKW010003046.1 coordinate 92,373, forward strand.
CCTAAACCAGACAAAGACAGAACAAAAAAAGAAAATTACAGACCAATTTCTCTAATGAACATAGATGCAAAAATTCTCAACAAAATATTGGCAAACAGAATACAAGAATATATCAGAATGATTATTCACCCTGAACAAGTAGGCGTTATCCCAGAGATGCAGGGATATTTCAACATAAGTAAATTGATAAATGTAATACACCATATAAATGGTCTGAAGGACAAAAATCACATGATCATCTCAATAGATGCAGAAAAGGCATTGGACAGCATCCAACATCACTTCATGGCAAAGTATTACAGAAACTGGGAATAGAAGAAACATGTCAACATAATAAAATCTATTTATGACAAACCTACAGCCAACATAATACTAAATTGAAGCTATTCCACTAAATGCAGGAACAAGACAAGGGGGTCCACTCTCCCCACTTTTATTTAATATAGTACTGGAAGTCTTAGCCAGAGCAATAAGGCAAGAGACACTCATAAAAGGGATACAAATTGGAAGGGAAGAGATCAAATTATTATTATTTGCAGATTATATGGTTATATACATAACACACCCTAAAGACTCTACCAGCAAACCATTAGAGCTGATAAACACTTTTGTCAATGTAGCAGGATACAATATGAACACACAGAAATCAGTAGCTTTTCTGTATACTAACAACAAATATGCAGAGGATGAAACCAGGGAATCTCTCCCATTCACAATTGCCTCAAAATAAATAAATAAATAAATAAATAAATAAATAAATAAATAAATAAATAAATAAATAAAGTACCTTGGAATAAATTTAACCAAAGAAGTGAAGGATCTCTACAATGAGAACTTTAAAACACTCAAGTGAGAAATTGCAGAAGACACTAGAAAATGGAAAGACACTGCATGTTCTTGGATTGGAATAATCAATATTGTGAAAATGTCAGTCTTACTAAAAGCAATCTACACATTTAATGCAGTCCCCATCTCCAATGGCATTCTTCACAGAGATAGAAAAAAAATTCCTAAAATTCATCTGGAAGCACAAAAAAAAAAAAAAAATAACTCGAATAGCCAAAACAATTTTGGGCAACAAATATCAGGCTGGTGGTATCACCATACCTGATTTTCAGTTATATTACAAAGCCATAGTAACAAAAGCAGAATGGTACTGGCTAGGGAGGTCCCTGTTGCCTCCAAAACATTACAGGCTATTGCCAAGTTTCATGGTTTCCCTTGAGAAGGAGATGGTAAGACCCTGCTGCTGAAGGACTTGCCTAAGTGGCAAGGTCACTGAGAAATCAAGCTGGTACTGAGCAGATAACCTTCTCCCTTGTAGACTAGCCTACTGAAAGCTGGAAAAAGCTGCACTGCATGCAGCCATCTGGGAGACAGAAGTCATCAGCAGTGAAAACATTGGACACTGGAAACTTTAAGTTTGGCCAGACAAGCCAAATGACCAAACAGGTTCAATAGTGGCATGTCTGCTCTTGGGAAAACCAACTGCTCCCTAATTAGATTGAAGGCCTGCTCTATGGGAGGGAATACATGCCTGGTACTGAAAAAAACTAATCAAAAGTCTATGGCAGGGGAGGTCATGAGCTTTACAGTTATGTGGTATTTTGAATAGATGGCCCCCAATATATTCAGTGCTTTATTAGTTTGTAGTTTGCATCTGTAGCCACCTGGCTGGAGGCAGTGTCACTGGGCAGATCTTAAGGTGTAGTGGTGGGTTTGAGATTCCATTGTAAAGATATGCAAAGTGTGCCTAGCGGAGTTCCTGAAGTGTTTTGTGCTGTGTGCCTTTTGGCTTTTTGGCTTTGCTTTCTGTGCTTAGACCTGTGAAAGCAGGCCACCTTCTTCTGCCATTATGGAACTTCCCCTGGATCTTTAAGCTTCAGTAAATCCCTTCATCCATAACTGTGCCTAGTCTAGAAATTCATCTCAGTGAACCTGAAGCTGTCTGCTACAGAAAGTGGTACTGAGAGTGGGCTGTAGATGAACCTGACCATATGGGTTTTCATCTTTTGGAACCTTTGTTTTGAAGGAACAGGCATTGACATGGCATAAGGGATAACTGCATCCTGCTGCCCAGGCCCAGAGAGTTTGATCAAGGTTAAATTGGCAATGGACCGATGTGCTTGGCTAAAGATTTTGGACTGAGAGATTTAAGATTTTAAGTTGGAAAACCTCAAGCAAGTTAAAATAAGAGGTACTGAAACTGGTTTTAGGTTACTGGAGCTGCTATTGTCAACACATTAGCAATCTTAAGGAAGGTGACCCAACTGCTTTACATTAAAACAATGGAGAAGATGCCTGAGGAAAGACTGTTAGAAATGCAGATTCTTTTAGAAAGAGTCCACTGGAAAAGGAACCTGCTTTTCAAGGTTATGACTTGTTTTGTCCCTGAATTAAGAATATGGCTATGTCCTGCACACTGGGTATTAGTTTTAGAAGCTTGAAAAATGCATGTAGTGGTCATGAATTGCACACAGTTCCAGGAGCTGCTGCTGAGATACGGCATGAGAAAGAGTGTGATGCCCTGATAGGCAGAAGAGCCTTTGGAAGATGGACCATGGTGTGCATGGAGACCTGAAGCTGTTTGGATATACCAGGACTGTGCAAGGGCTACCATGGAGTGAACTGTTGGCCTGGGATGGAAGTTTTCCCTGGCTACTCTGCCTAGCTGGAGTGGCAGAATTGGAAAATCTGGAGACTGTCAGTCTCTGATTGTATTGAACTTGAACTGCAGAAGTTTGATGACTGCTGATGGTGGTTAAGACCCTCATAATAGGAGGAAGAGATGATGACATCAAATAAAAAGAGAGACTAATGGAGAGAGAGGGGATATGATTGAGAGTGGCGTTCTGAAGGGGAATGGGGGAAAGAAATATCATGGTTTAATGTCTGTAAGTATATAAGTTGTCAATAAAAAAAGAAAAAAATATGGATCCTGACAAATTCTTTTATTTATTTTTGATGAGAGATGAGAGAAAGAGAGAAAGGGAGAGAGAGAGAGAGAGAGAGATAGAGAGAGAGAGAGAGAGAATGGGTGTGCCAGAACTCCAGATGCATGCACCCTGTTCATCTGAATTATATAGGTTCTGGATAGTCAAATCTAGGACCTTAAGTATTATAGGCAACTACCTTGACCACTAAACCATCTCTCCAACAATTATTAATTTATTTTTTTGTGGTAGGATCTCAGTCTAGCCCAGACTGACCTGGAATTCCCTATGTAGTCTTAGGGTGGCCCCAAATTCACAGTGATCCTCCTATCTCTGCCTCCCAAATGCTGGGATTAAAGTTGTGTACCACCATGCCCAGTTCCAGTCCTTGTTTATTTTTTGAGACAGGATCTTGCTCTGTCACCCAGGCTGGCCTGGTATTCATTATATACCTTAGCTATCTTTAAATTCATAATTCTCCTTCCTTGGCCGCGCAAGTACTGGGATTACAGGTGTTGGGCCACCACACGTGACTGATATCATATTTTCCAAAGGGTTGTTACAGTTTATACATTTACCAGTTTTTTCTGTTTATAGGTGTTAATAGAAAAGTTTAGGTTAGCACTATGGAGCTACATATAAGCACTGGACCTGAGAAGTCACCCAACTTGCCTAAAGTTCTGCTTGTTCATCCACAAAATGATGACAGGAGTAATATCCATGTTGTGTTCATGCAGGGAACCAAAGAGCTAAAGCCTCCAATGCATACCTCAGTCTCTGGAATGTGGAATAGTCTGATAAAGGTTGGCTATTATGACTCCTTCCTTTTCCTCCTCCCTTACTTCTTCCCCTTCCTCTTCTTCCTCTTTTATTTCCTTCTTTTTTCTAAGCTCCCAACACATCAATAAATAGCCTACTCTATTACAACCCAGGGGGATTCAGATGACTTTCTTGTTATTGTGCAGGATGTATGTGCTTTCAAGAGGTACTAATAGTAAGCTCAGCTTAGAGTAGCCCAGGTTGTTACAGAGTGGACAGAAACTGTGACCAGTATCTAGAGACCCAGTTTTGATTCTCAGACTTACCACTCCTTAGCTGGGAAACAACCTTAGGTACTTTACGCTTTCAGTACTCATATTTATATTTACCTCATAAGATTTTTGAAAATAGGGGGCTTGCCACACAAGTGTAAGTATCTGAGTTCAGATTTCCAAAAACCACATAAAGTCAGATGCTGCCCAATGAGTATCTGTAATCCCAGCAGGCCTCCTGCATATACTGCACTCACAGAATGTTGAGATATCATGCTGGAACAGATAAGGTAGCTAGGCTACTGCTGGCTAGCCTTCATGCTAGAAAGTAATAAGGAGAGCTGCTGAGTGTGGGGCAGTAATGATCATAAACAACACAAAGAAGCAGGGGATCCTGCAAGCTTACAAAATCAACCAACCCAGCAAGATGTATACACAAGATGTATACAATCATAGCAAATAGCATGTGGGGTGATCAACTGCTCTATGATTGGATATGAGGCCAGCTCAGTAAGAAGGAATTCATATCTGGTACTGAGAACAAATGAGAAACCTATGGGCTAAGAAGGTCATAGAATCTAGAGAGAAGTGTCTGCTATTCTTTGGCTAAGAAGAGCAGGTATGCCCAACTTAAATACTCTTGAATGAACTATGCTTATCCTCTTTGATCCATGCTACTGTCAGTCTTGTTTGGAGTATCTTCTTTTTACAGATAGCAGTGAATACCAGGGAGAACAATACATCAATACATTAAAAGATAGCTGACTGCCTAACACAAAACAAGTCATCTCTATCACATCTTCCAGGACTTAAGCAACATTACAAAGGAAGTGGTAATTTAGACATAAATGCTGCTGTCACTGCTAGCCTGACATACTCCTTCAGCGAGATGGCAATAGATGCTGAGGAGACTGAAACTCACCAAAGCTGAAAGTCATGGGATGTAGAGAGCTTAACACTAAAGAAGATTTAAAACATGCTGGCTAAGGCTCAGGGAAAATTGCTGAAGAGGGTATAGAAAGATTGTAAGAACCACAGGATGGAAAGGGCTATTGCAAGGCACTGTTCTCCCTACCCACAGAGACCGATAGGTGGATTTGTGACCCACAGTGAGTATCAATACCCCATTGAGGAAGGCCCTCAGTTCAATCAGAGTGGAGAAGAGGGCTATAAGAGTATGATCTAGGCCTGGAGAGATGGTTCAGCAGTTAAGGTGTTTGGCTGCACATCCAATGACCTGAATTTGATTCCCCAGTACCTATGTAAAGCCAGATGCACAAAATGGCTCATGCATCTAGAGTTTGTTTGTGGCAGCTGAAGGCCCTGGTGTGCCAAATCTGTCCCCATCTCTCTTTGCAAATAAATAAATAATTAAACTAAATTAAATTAATTTTTAAAAAGAGAGCATTATCCGATAGGAATAAGATCAATATGCTATATGTTCATTCACTAAAGTACATAGTTAATAAAAAAAATCAATAACAAAAAAAACCATAGCATAGGCTGTGGCTAACTGAACTCAGAGCCATAATAACATTGTGCCCAGGCCCATATCTCCTCCCACCTGGGATTCAGAGAAACCAGCCACTTGATGTGGATGAAACTGCTGAGGCTGAGTTCACCAGGTGAGAAGAGCAGGTGGACAAGCAGATAAGGCATGTGGTTTTCCAACACCCATGAGTATTTTTCTCTCTCTCCCTCTCAGGAGTTTACCAAGTGAGAAGAGCAGGTGGACAAACAGAGAGTACATGCAGTAGTCTAACACCTGTATTTCTCCCTCCTTTTCAGATGGATGACCCAACATTCTCACAATATCTCCTTTTGTTGGCATCTGTATTCAAAGTTCTGAGCACTGGACTCACCAAAGAAACCAAAAATGATTAATGTCATTGTACACTGGACATTAGATCACCAGAAGTGAGCCCAGATCTGTAAGTCTGGCTGAAAAACATTTATCTCTAGGTTTAGGTTTTTTTTTTTTTTGTTTTTTTGTTACCTTTTTAGCGAAGGGCCCAGCAAATTATACTAACAGTGTCGTCTTGTAACTTCTGATCACAGAAGTTTTTCTCTCTGGAATCAATTCATTTAACATCATATCTATTAAGTTATATTCAGATACTGGATGGGTTTCTAATAACAGCAAATGGATTAAGTTATTTGTGAGCAGAAAAACCTATTAGTCTATGTCCATTTAATAAAAAAAAATTACATCAGAGCCTGGTAGCTTGTAATCCCAGCTACTTGGATGGATGAACTATAAGGATTTAAAGTTCAAAACCTGCTTGAGCTAAAGAGTGATTTCAATACCAGCAAGGGCAATCATCATGAGGCCATATCTCAAAATAAAAAGTAGAATTGATGCAGGATTTTAGGGCTCAGGAGGCATCTCCCATAATTTATGAATCCCAAGTTTTGGGTTCTCTCCTACCTTTAAGAAAGAATTGATAAAGACAGAATCAAGAAGGATAAATTATCAATTATTAAGTTTATTGAGGAGAAAATCACAAATTGTGGAGTGTAGCAGACAGCTTCAGGTTTGCTGAGATGAACTTCCAGACCAGGTACAGTTATGGAGGAAGGGATATTTATTGAAGCTTACAGATCCAGGGGAAGTTCCATATTGGCAGAAGAAGCTGGTCTGTTTTCACAGGACCAAATACAGGGAGAAGCCACAAGCCAAAAACCACACAGCACAGCACACTTCAGGAACTCCAACTAAGCACACTTTGCATATTTTTAGATTGAAATCTTAAACCACCACCACCACACCTTAATATCCCCCCAGTGACACTGCCTCTAGCCAGGTGGCTGTAGATGCAAACTACAAACTACAAACTAATAAAATACTGAATATATTGGGGGCCATCTATTCAAACTACCACATGGGGCTTAGGAAACACACTCTCATGTGGAAACACTGCATAGTTTATAAGGTTCATTTAAGAGAAACAGAGGTTGTTTTGTGGGGGAAACTGGAGTAGAGCCACAAGCATGTGGACTTAAGAGAAACTGAGGCTTTTAAAGAGAGATTAGAGTAAAGCTGAAAACACGTGGACTTGAGATAAACTGAGGGTTTTAAAGAGAAATTAGAGTAAAGCTGCTGACAAATGAAAAGTAGAATCTAGGAGCTTTTGTAGGGAAACTTGGGTACACATGGGTAGAATCAGAAGCTAGAGGAAAATAATGCATGTAACCAAAGAGAGAAGTTTCCCTAAACTATAAAGAAGAGACAAGCAGAAAAGCCATCTAAACCAAACCATTTTTGCCAGACTCACATGTATCCTTGTGGTCTTAGTGAAGAGAAGTAGGCAGAACAAGCAGAAATACAGAGCTGAGCTGGGCTGAGCTGAACTCAGCAGAGTGGAGTTCCCAACAGGCAGAAGACAGGAGCCTTTCAAGGCAAGGGAAGACCTGACTGGTTGATAGATTTAAAGGGTGGATCCCTGGGCCAGACCATCCTGGGCCATCTTCTACTTTTGGTAATTCTAATGTTCAGCAAAGATATAGAAGCAAGGACAAACATCAATGACAACTAGGACTGGAAAGGAAAGATGCTAGCATGCAAGACAATCAGAGCTATCAAATGGCACAGCATCAGAGATCTCTGGTACATGTGTGCACTCTGCTCCCTAGACAACAAATCAAGGTGTACAACCCTGTGGTGGTATCTGCTCTGTACCTAATCCCCCCATAGGGGTGTGTGTGGATTGTTATAGTTCTGAATGGTGTCTTGTACTACAGAAGCTATATTCCTAACCACTCAAGTCTCTACATTTCTGAAATACAAATTCCTAGAGGGAAATTTAATAGATCAATTTCATTTTTTTGAGACAGATGACAGAAATCATTTGCTACTGACCAGTCTATAGATGAGTGAGGTAGCCACTACAAGCCATTATGATGGCCCTGGCCATTTAGGAAGCAGCACTCTGAACATGGCTTATGCCTCAGGGAGTATGAGTAGAAAGATTTCTGGCATCTCAAGCACAGGGCACTTGGCAGAAACCTACAAATTTTATTTTCAAGTGTGATGGCAGAATTAACTATCCAAGTGGAATGAACTCAGTAAAGACATGATCAAATATAGGAATGAGTTTCAAGAAACAATAAGAAATTTCAAATCAAACAATGAAAATTGACTTTAATAAAGAGATGGAAACACTAAAGGAATAAAAAAAATGAAATAATTCATTTAAAATGATCCCCAAAAGTCTCACCAAAAGAACAGATGATGTGGAGGACAGATTATCATGTCTTGAAGACAAGTCAGAGGAAATAGATCAGGAGGCCAACATCAATGACAGTTGAAAAAAGTATAAACATAACATGAGAGAAATGTGGAGCACCTTAAAAAGATCAAGCATTTGAATCATAGGCATACAAGAAGGAGAAGAACTACAGACCAAGGGCATAGAGAATATCTTCAATAAAATTATAAAAGAAAAATTTCTGAATACTATAAAAGAGAGTGAGTTCCATCCAGGTACAGGAGATACACAGAACTCCAAGTGCCAAGTGCGTACAGTAGCAGTGGGTTATCATTGCTTAAGACAAAGGACAGATCTCCGAAAACACACTGTAATTTCAGCAACAAATATATCAGTGTCTGGCCTCAGAAAACACACTGTAACTTGCCTTTATCCCAGCACTCGGGGGAGGCAGAGGTAGGAGGATCGCCATGAGTTTGAGGCCACCCTAAGACTACATAGTGAATTCCAGGTCAACCTGAGCTAGAGTGAGACCCTACCTCGTCAAAAACCAAATCAAACCAAACAAAGAGAGAGAATAATAAGGAAAAAGCCACATGGGGGCTGGAGAGATGCCTTATCAGTTAAGGTGTTTGCCTGCAAACGCAAAGGATCCCAGTTCAGTTCGATTCTCCAGGACCCACGTAAGCCAGCTCTACAAGGGGGCACATGTGTCTGGAGTTCATGTACAGTGGCTGGAGGCCCTGTTGTGCCCATTCTTTCTCTCTCTCTCTCTCTCTCTCTCTGCCTCTTTCTCTCTCACTATCTGAAATAAATAAATAAATACTATTTTTTAAAAAAAAATCCACATGGTAGTAGAAAGAGTGAGGGGGAAGAGACCAAAGCATGGGCGGGAGGATCAGAGTCTCAAAAACACAATTAGTTTAGGCTCATTACTGAACAGAATTATAGCCCAACCAGACAGTAATCTTTAGGTCCACATAAGATACAAGCCCCAAGAAAATCCTCTGTTTTCAACATTTGACTAGAGCAATAACACAAAGCCATTTTAAAATGATCTGTCCTGAGTTGGTGGCTAAGTGATTCTAGTGGCAAATATCCTTCCCTGTATAGTCACTCTGGAAATTCAGGGCAAGTGTCTAGGAACTATACTGAGAGAGCTGGTTTTCAGAATCCTTCTAGATAGAGGAGGAACTCTGACTCAGAAAAGCAAAATTCTCCATGTGGTAGAAATCTGGTCTGGGCCATAGATTGGAGCAAGAATTAATATCCCCCTGGAAGAGGGGCACACAGTAACAAGTGCTTAAAGGTACCAGCAGAGAGCTTGGTGACAGCCCTATTCATTACTTAGGCACAGAAAGTCTACCTGGAGTAATTTCTCCCAGTCCTTAAAAGAAGAACCAATACCAATGCTCCTAAAATATTCCATAAAATTGAAAAGGAGGGAATGTAAATCCAGTGTTATCCTGGTACAAAACTAGATAGCTATACAAGAATAAAAGAAAGAAAGAAAGAAAGAAAGAAAGAAAGAAAGAAAGAGAGAGAGAAAATAGACCAACATTCCTGATGAACGTGGATGCTAAAATTCTCAAAATTACTGGCTAATCAACTTCAACAACACATTAAAAAGATCATTCATCATACAGGAAGTGAATCAACATTTGCAAATCAATAGATGTAATATGACACATAAACACAGGGCAGAAATCACATGATCATCTCGATAGATGCAGAAAAATTCTCTGACAAGTCCATGATCCTTTCATGATAAAAACCCTGAAATTAGAAACTTAAGGAACATACTTCAATATAATAAAAGCAATATATTACAGGCCTATAGCCAATATTATACTAAATGGTGAAAACTCAAAGAATTTCCTGTATAATAAGGAATTAAATAAAAATTCTCTCTCTCTCTCTCTTTGCCTTTTTCTCTCACAAATAAATAAAATATTTTTAAAAATAAATAATAATATTACTGAGTAGAGTATTTACAGAAGTTCAGTGCTATATTGTATCTGTTTATGAATCCATAGTTATGCAGACAATGTTTAAAGACAGGGGAGCTGCTGGAAGTTTCTGTTACTGCCAAGCCTGCTGCCCTTGTAGTGTACTAAATATTTTTTATTTCTGTAAAAAAAAAGAATAGTTATAATAATAGTAACATAGTAGAGAGGGAAATGAAGGGAGGGAAGAGGAAGGAAGGAAAGAGAAAAATGTGAGTGTGTATCTCCCCTCCTCCTTCTTAACCATATATTTACTTCTTTGAAAAAGAATCTGGAGAGCTGAGAAGATAGCTCAGTGGTTAAATGTAGTTGCTACTGAAGCCTGCCAAGTGTGGTTCAATTCCCCAGTGCCCATGCAAAGCCAGATGCACAAAATGGCACATGCATCTGCAGTTCCTTTGCAGTGGCAAGAAGTCTGGTATGCCCATGCATTCTCTCTCTCTGTCTCTGTCTGTGTCCCTCTCTCTTTCTCTCTCTCTGCTTGCAAATAAATAAGATATTTTAAAAAATAATCTGAGAACAATAGAACTAAATGTTAAGTGACAAAGCTAGGTTGTAAAGAACAGTTCTGTTGTTGTTGTTGTTTTACTACATTAGTCTCTCTGGTTAACTGGAAGCAGAAAATACTACAGATATATTTCAGATCTTCAGCAGTACAGGACTTAGAGGTATGTGTTTTTCTTTGCCTTGTAGAAAGTATGCAAGAAACTAGGTTCAGCTCAGGGGATGGAGCTCTCAGGCTCATTTGTGAAGGTATTTCTATTGAGACAAGATTGCTGTAGTAGGTTTGTACCCACAGAGAAATATAAATTGACATTTTGAGTATTGAGTTGGTATAGAAACACTACATGTCTATAGGTTTAAAGAGGCGTGCATCCCATTCATGTTTATTTTCTCTCTATTCAAAATAGCTAAGAAATGGAATTAGCCTAGATGTCTATCATCTAATGATTGGATAATCACAATGTGGCATGTATATACAATGGAATTTTATTTAGCTGTAAAGAAAAATAAAACTGTGAAATTTGTAGGAAAATGGATGGAGCTAGAAAAGATCATACTAAGTGAGGTAACACAAACTCCAAAAGATAAAAATCATATATTCTCTCTCACATGCAGCTCCTATCTTTGAACATTTGTGTGTATATAAATAAGGGTATTTGAGAAAGGGTACAGGCTATGAAGCTAAATAAGAGACTATGAGAGAGGGGGAAGAGGTATGAAGAAAGGGGGAGGGACAGGAAAGTGTAAGAGAGACTACTTTGGGGTGGGGTGTTACAAAGGGAAGGGGGGAGAAATGAGAGAAAGTAAAACAAAAAGTTTGTATGAAAATGCCATGATGAAACCTAATTATTCATATGTCTATATGCTAAAACATTACATTTTTTAAAAATGTGTGCATCCATATCTGTGAGGGTTTAACAGTGGGAACAAATTGGAACCATTTCACTAACAGAAGACAAACAGCCTAAGATAAACTGACACAAACCTATGGGAAGGCACTCTTCATGAGAGGATCCTAGCTGTTTCTTAGAACCATGGGAAGACAAGCCTATAAGGCTGCTTCTCTACAGCACAGTTAGTTCTTAAGTGGCCTGACAGGACAGGAGATGGAAAAGAAAAGTCTCAATCACCTCAGATTTCCTCTTGTTAGCTCTGGACTCAGATTACTGACATTTGAACCCTGTCTCTGGACTTGAGCTATGTGCCTTTCAACAAGTTATTTTCTATATGCCTTGATTATTTTAGTTGCTTTGTGGGAATATGAATCATTGCTTCCCCAGAAGGTGGTTGGAAAGGATAATGAGACAAAGTGTGTGAGGCAGATAACACTGTGCATATTTACTTCTCAATAATGTTAATGTCATTGTCATTATGACTATACCCATGCTTCTGTTACCTTGTTCTTAAATGCCCATTCTCCTTCAGGGCCTTTTACTCTGTCCTCTATATATCACCCATTGTTAGAGTCTATCAAGTTTTTACCCGACAGTTGATATTATGAACAGAGGAGGTAAACTGTGTAGCCTTCTTTCTTCTGTTCCTCTAGAGATTCTGACATCGGCTTCCACACACATGGCTGATGATGTTATTACAGGCTTTTGGACAAGGAGGAAGCATGACTAGATGAAGTTTCTTGTCATCACTTAATTATCTTTGAATCAAAATTATTACAAGTACTCAACCAATAAGCTTCCCCCCCACCCCCAGTCTTCATTCTACAGCCCTGATTCACTTCTATGGAAATTACTCTTAAGTTTACAGTTACTTTGGTATTAGGGATGGTATATTCCATGTGCTTTTGAAATTAGTCTTTGTCATTTTCCGGACTAACACTCAAGGGTGAGTCACATGCCTGGTTTTCATCATCATAGTCTCTGGGCAGCAGACATAAGGGTTAGTTTGCTCTTCTCTCTCAGGGTTCCTGCTCAGCTGTCACCTAGTGGCAAGTTCTGTGACAGTAAAAAATGACTCCTGAGAAGCCCTTTAATGGCCTCCTTAGTAATGAAACCCTTTGCTACTGGAAATCATGCCAATGATAATGAGGTAGACATTTACACTTCTTGTAAATAATAACTTTCTACTTCTGGAACACTGGAGGCTGCCTCTAAAGAAATTTCATTTTACTTTCATCAAATAAGAATTTCAGAATTATCTATGGATACAATACAGTGTTTACTTCTCTTCAAAATACACTACTAGATGGAAAATTAAGCTGGCATTGGTAAAATGAAAATATTCTGTTAATATTTGCCAAGCCTTTATAATGTTCCAAGTTATTGTTTAAATACTTATAATATCTTATTTAACCCTTATTTCATTCCTAAAGTAGGTATTGCAATAACCAGATTAATCATTTTGTAGGTTGCTATCACTGTTTTGGTGATTTTTTTTTTTTGAAGAGAGGGAGAGGGAGACAGATAGGGAATGGGCATGCCAGCAACCTCTTAGCTGCTGTGAACTAACTCCAGATGTGTGTGCCCCCTTCTGGGCAAGTGCAGCATTGCGCCTTTGCGTCGCTTTGCATCTGGCTAAATGTGGGACCTGGAGATTGGAACCGGTGTTCTTAGGCTTAGCAGGCAGGAGCCTAAACTGCTAAGCCATCTCTCCAGTCTTTGATGATTAATTTTAAGTGAGAGAATTGAGGTTTAGATGGGCCAAATGTTAAATAACTACTAAGTGTCAGGACAGGAAATCTAACCCAACCCCTCTGTCATAAACTATGCTCTAGAACGCTCTACTACTGATAAGACTCTTCACTTAGGTATTCCTGCTACATTTCAGCATCATGTCACCTTTCAAACATGTGTCAAAAACCAAGATTGACCTTTGGTTCTCAGCCATTATCCAAGCAAACTGTCTTTCCTTTTGGAGCACTTACAGTCTTGGGGGAGAAAAAGGAAATTATGCTTCAGCTTCATAAATGTTATAGTGGATGAGAAAAGGAAGCAAGGTATCATATATAAGTGGCAGGCAGGGTAGATTCTCTGGAGGTTGCCAAATGATTCCTATGGGACAAATAGGAAATAGATCCAAGAAGGGGGGATCTGACCAGGATATCTCATGCAGAGTGAGTAGCAGGTACAAGGTACCAGAGATCACAGGTGGGTTCAAAGTCCTGGAAAAATACTCTCATAACCGAAAAGCTTCAGGGAAATATTGAGATCATGATCTGTTTGGGAGCCAACTTTTGTCTTCGATGCCTGTCAGGGTGCTTGGGTATCACTCTATTCTGAAAAGAGTACTGCTTTGCAAATAGGTGGCTCTGAGGAGGAGGTAAGAAGAAGTATTTCTTCCCCTTAGTGGTCTGGAATATATATGTGAATATTGTTCTGAGCTCTGGTGGGAGGCCTGGTTATATACTACAGTGTTATAGTGTTAGGCTTAGCCATGCATGGCCCAGAGAACTGGTTCAATGTTGCATGGTCAGAATGTCACAGCACTGCATGTAGAGCCTAGTGAAATCTGAGAGCCGGAACCTGAAAGGATGTACCTTATTTTCATGTTAAACACAATGGCCAAAACAAGGCTGAGACTGAAAGCATAGACAGAAGAGGAGGCTTCCTACTGGGGGTTGGACCAGTACATTCCATACATGGTGCAAAGGAATCAGGTGCTCTTTTCCAAAGTATGTGACCTTTCCACTCTTATCTCCCAGGTATTACCTCTCTGTAGCACAGGTCCATTAGTCTGATGCTTAACTAAAGAACCCATTTTAACAAAATATGAGTAAACCATGCAGATGGAAATCTACAGGCTAGCAGTTATGTTACCTTCACTTGACTTCACACGTGATTGGGCTGTTGCCTGACCATTTTCTATCTCTTCTGCTTAGTACCAGTCTAACTATGCTACTTCTCCTGCGTATTGGAGACACTTTGGACTTCTTTTTGGACTTCCAAGATTTGTCCTTTTGGTTCAGGTTGAAATTGTTCTAGAATTTGTTGGATGTCAGCCTGGTGTTTCTCAGCAATTTTTTTTGAATCTTTAATCAAATCTCCCCTCCCAGACCTTTCCCTTGCCAGAAACTGCTCCCTCCATGATTACATTCCTTTGTCTAGGTTTTGTAATAAATATTGCAATGGGACCATGGGACCCTTTCATATACATACACCTCTCAGTTTTGCCTTTCAGATTTCACAAGCTGAGCATGTGGTTATGTGACATTCTGACCATGCAACACTGACCAGTCCTGTCAGGCTAAAGCTATAACACTGTATCACTGGGATTTCCACCAAACAAGACAGCATTCACTGGTAAATGAATATACATACAGGAACCATGGTAGAGACTATATAACAAGAGCAAAACAGGTAAACCACTATGGTACCTTGTGGTTGAATATGGGGTGACTTGGAACTATTTATATATATATATATCTCAGCCAGATACCTAGCATCCTACTAAAACCTTTGGTAGTTAAGACTTTGAGAATGTGGGCTTATATTCTGCTGCTAGCCATTTGAATAGTACTGGGTAATTTCCTTAGCTCTTTTGTGGCTTATCTTCATCACCCATAAAGTGCCACTATCATAGAATTAGTTCACTAGATTGGCCTTGGGATCAACAAAATGGGAATCCTATGATACTAGAAACAATGTCTGGTCAGAGTAAAAACCACTGAGCCTTTTCTTTCCTTGGTCAGCAATTATTTTCTCTCTTATCACTATTTGTGGTCATGTCAATCATGATTAAGTCTCCATTTGGTGTCTTATTTGGATAATATTTGCCTTTAGAATTGGATTTCCAAGAGATTCTTTTTTTTTAATGTTTTATTTTTATTTATTTATTTGAGAGAGAGAGATACAGAAACAGGCAGAGAGAGAAAGAGAGAGAGAGCACACCAGGGCCTCCAGCCACTGCAAATGAACTCCAGATACATGCGCCTCCTTGTGCATCTGGCTTACGTGGGTACTGGGGAATCGAGCCTCGAACCGGGGTCCTTAGGCTTCACAGGCAAGCGCTTAACCGCTAAGCCATCTCTCCAGCCCTCCAAGAGATTCTTAATGTGAGTTTTGGAAGTGGTATTTGTTGCAGACAGCTTCAGGTTCGCTGAGATGAACTTCCAGACCAGGCACAGTTATGGAGGAAGGGATATTATTTATTGAAGCTTACAGATCCAGGGGAAGTTCCATAACGGCAGAAGAAGCGGCCTGCTCTCACAAGGCCAGGCAGAGAGAGAGAAAGCCAACCAGCCACCACAGCACACAGAGCAAAACTACAGCCCAAAAGGTCACACAGCACACTTCAGGAACTCCTGCTAGGCACATTTGCATATCTTTACAATGGAATCTCAAACCCACACCTTAAGACCAGCCCCAGTGACATTGCCTCTAGCAAGGTGATTAAAGATACAAACTATAACTAATAAAACACTGAATATATTGGGGGACATATATTCAAACTACCACAGTATTCCTTCATGGTGCCTTTGTAAAAGCTTGAGAAAGTCCATATATATAAGCAGGTAAGGCCTGGGCACATCTGCTCTCAGCTCATTCCTCCTACTTGAAACATCAGCCTGGGTCTTGATGGCAATATTCTAAT